>MU155322.1:7518-65897 GCA_015484465.1 Pholiota conissans
ATCAGTTGCCTTTTCAAGTGACAACAAGTGGATTGTCTCTGGCTCGTACGACAAGACAGTTCGGGTGTGGGATGCCTCGATGGGTGAGGAGTCAAAGGCGCTGGAAGGTCATAACAGCTTGGTCTCGACATTCACTTTTTCAAGCGACAACAAGCAGATTGTCTCCAGCTTGTATGATGAAACAGTGCAGGTGTCTGCGTCAACTGCACGGCATGCATCCTTTCAGTATGTCCGACAGAAGTCAAAGCAGCCTTCAACACACACTGGCTGGCTGCTATCAACAGGCTCAGACTTTCATTATCTTATGTTTGTGCCTCTCGCTGCAAACCTGCCTGACCCTTCCAACATTCTTACTATACCTCAATCTCGTGTATCCTCTGTTGACTTTACATCATCTTCTTTAGGTCCAGAATGGTCAAATTGTTTCTCCTACATGTGTTAACTTTCTCAATTGTTCTACTTTTTTCCTGGCCATGGTTTTTAATTTACATTTGTAGGTACTAGCTGTTTTCTGCACGGTGCTTAGCATACACAATGTAAGGCCATGGCGACATCATATCGCGGCTTCCTGCAATTATAGGATGGGCATTGATCTAAATCGGCGTATGGACCACTGTATGCAATACAAGTATTTGGACACATGTCCGTCATAATAGAATGGAGCCCAGTAACCTCACCAACTGCCTTTTTAACAGAGTAGAGAGACGGCAGATGATGCTCATCTGGATCCAGATTAACGCCCGTATACGAAAGCTTGTCAAGGTATGAATTGATAGATTTTTCGACGTAACTGTAGGTTTCGTAAGAGGCATTCGTTGTATCAAGGAATAAGTTCATTCCTGCGCGAAGACTGGGATCTGTTTCGAGATCAATGGGTACTGTGATCGGATTCTTCAACCGTTCTCTTACTTCTTCTTCAAGTCCACCCTGGTCAAGCGATGCATCCTGAAGGCGAGAAATAAATTCCTGCACTATTTTCATTTCCTCGAGGGTGGAGACAACATCTATGTCGCTGTAGTGAGCATATGTGATGAGTTCGGGCAGGATGTCGTTCTGGTTGTCGATCAGCTTGAGGGGAATTGGGGTCATGACGAGGTTCTGCTTGGTGTACTGGAGGACTCGGATTGGGGCATGGAACGGGAGGTGGAGACTGTTTTCAATTAGATATTTGTATATACATGTAGAGTGACAATGCAGACGATGTACGAGCACGAACATAAATATCTGAATCGTACCCATCTACGTTATCCCTCAGATTACCTAATAGACTAGCTTCGTCTCCATCTTCATCTATTCCGTGGAGAAATTGGTAAATAGAGAACGAACAAAGACATTGGTTCAACTCACCTTCTGATTCGGAATCTCTGATACACCGTCTCTTGTTCGATGGGCTGGACTGGAGTAACATGAGTTAGTTGAACCACTTCATGACTTGCGAGAAGAGGAAGGTGAACGTGGCTTTGCTGTGCGAGGAATTCTTCCAATGGAGGTGGATGTCGGATACGGTATTTCGCATGGTTGTACCATGTAGCGTAACTAACAGGGAGAGGCTGCGTGGCACCGTTGCGCAGGCAGTATTCTGTGCAGTCGCAAAAGAATTGTTTCGGACGCATGGAGAGATAGAGACGGAAGGATGTGGTTGGATCGTATTAGCGGACAGCATCGATTTGATTCTGTTTGGATGCCGCTGAGCGGCGTCTTCCAAATCTCTTTCTGGTGCAAACTCTTGTTTATACTAGCCAGCCATTATTTCAAGCACAAGCAGAACTCGATGAGCGGAACGAAATACACGATTTCGCAAAGAATGGTAAGAGTTTCCATCTAGACTCTCCGAGCATTCCATTCCTAATTCTTTATTCTCTGGCATATGCGAATTTAGGGTCTGGGCTTTACTGGTGTCCTCTTAATAGCTGGGGTGACGTTCTACAGCGCGAAACAAGTCATCAACGAACGACGGAGAGCGGAATTGGAGCAATACAGTGCTTGTGAGTCCGTTTCTTTTACAGATTTTGGCGCGTCTTATGTTTTTCAATCTAGCGCGTGCACAGGGTAAACCAGGCGATACTTCTCAACCCCAACAGAGCTCATGACACACCTATCTATTCATACGTGCTTTCGTATACAATCCCATACCTCCTACCACTCTCGTGTACTACTTGTTCAAGATGTTTCAGCACGGATATGGAATGATCGAATGTTTTGAGGCCATAAAAGCAGCACCCGATCAACTTCGAGTTCAGGACATCCCGAAGTCGTCATCGTATCGGGAATCTGAATCATTGGTCTTCGCCATATAAACCTATCTAGAATGATGAACAAATTACCCCTCTATCTATCACAACTTTATCTCTTCCGAACACAAACATCGCACACACACTACAATGGCATCATCAATCTCCAAGAGCATCATGCAGGCAGGACCTGGACGAGTACGCCATTGTTCACGACTTTGAATGAATGTCTTTTATTGACTTGGAGTTTATAGGCTACCCTCCTCGGTGGATCGGTTGTCGCAGCTATTTACATTGGGAGGTTTCTACTATAGCATGTTATACAACAAGAAAAAGCAGGAAGAGGAGGGAAGGAATCCTTATTGTACGTCGTATCTCCTCCCAAGTTAAATCTTAGCCGACCACCGCCTTTCCTGCCAGACGAACAAGTGATAGCCCACGTTAGCAAGAAACCTTTGAACAGCGACGCACTGCAGCCTCTTCAATCTCACCCCAGTGAACTCCCACCCGCCTTCCCAGGCAAGGACCACTACAGCGGCCACGCCACCCGCTCGAACTGGAAAAACACGCAAGGCTACGCCGAGCATGGCGATGACATTCGCCTTATGGAAACGACTCCTCAACGAACAGGAGCCGAAGGCAGGCCATACACCAAATCCCCCGACTACGTCAAGAACTACGGCAAGACTCAAAGGCCCAACATTCCTCAGCGTAACGCGCAGATCTGAATCCTGATGTCGTCGACTAGCTCAATATTATGATCATTATCTTTTGTATCGGTCCCGACGTCCGTGTCGCCTCTCTCAACTCAACTGCCCTAGTTGAAGTTCTGTTCTATCGCTATTTACAAGAAGCACGCTACAAATACAGTAAAAGTTCGTCTCGTGTTTCGGTGTGTCGCGGAAATATACTATACTGTACAACATTATTGTCTTGGGAAGTGTTCATTCAACGTATCATAACAACGAATGACGAAAAGAAGGAGAGCTTGAAGGGCGACAAGAACGAATGGGATTATACCTCTTCAACGGGCTAGGCATTGTTGTATAAGTCACACAAGTTCTGGAATCAAGCCTTGGCAACGTACCTCGTCCGGGGTTGGCGGTAATTGCTTTTCGCGGAAAGGCATTCCAAGAATCTTTGTCGCTGCATATTTTAGAGTCAGCAACTAGACTTCAGACTCTTGGAAACCAGCTGTTCGACTTACGGAATGTCATCATCCTAAGTTCGGCGCTGATTGACATTTTTCTCAATTCGATATTTTCTGGCATGGCATATGGCGACGTCTTGCGTTGGCTCACAATTAGATTGACGAGAAGCGTGTTGACATAGACACGACCCATAGTCAGACTGAGAATATAAAACACTGCGAGATATTTTTTTTAGTTTAAAGACCACGCAAATGGATACAAATTCGACTTACCGTCGGGCCTTAACCAGAACAAAATTAATAGCACGAAGCTCATCAATCCTCCAATGCCTCCAGATGAGATTGAGTTGATAAGCGTGTCTAGCCAAGATCGGTTTTTGGCTATCTTTTCAGGCGTTACTTGGTAGAGGCGCCAGCTCAGAGCTAGAGGAACGAGCACGTCTACTGCGGCGGCGAGAGAGGCAGTGATTCTGTTTTTTTTCCCAATTCCTCATTAGCCCAATTCTCAGCTTGTATTTTTTTTTGGAGGACTCACGATGCTGCTTTGCTTCCATATCTTCTAGCAGTCGTGTCGTACCCAACCGTCTTCGCCATTCCTGGAAATGCTGCAACATAAAATCCAGAATATATATTGAGAATAGCCTGGAATAAACAGTCGAACGTTTAGCTGAGCGCATATATATTGGAGTGGTGTTCTGACAGGCGTACATGTGCTATGACCATGCCCAGGAGCATTAGCGTGATGATAATGTGTTGAGCTCTGGAATGACGAGATGAGCATCGACAGTGTCATGGTATAAAAGTTAAGAGCCGGCTACTTACAACCTTCGACATCGGTTTATTAGAAAGACTTCTTCGATGACAGATATCACTGTGATCATCAGCGTCGAAAGGAGGACGGTCCATCGGTATTCAGCAATAGAATAGCCTTGAAAGGAATGTGTTAGAACTCATTTTGAATATGAGTATATGCGCATTTGGCTCACTTTGAGGCCCCTTTATTAATAGCTGTATGTATATAATACATAAATTAACGAAGGTCTTGAAATGAAGCGCTGGAAATGCGTACCAGCCACGTAGACGCAAACACGGTTATCATGCATATCGTGTCCGCCAACAGCATAACGGAAAGAAGGAATCTCAATGGGCGTTTGGTTGTGAAATGAGTGAGGTAGTAAATGGCGAGAATGATTTCGAGCACATAAAGGATTGCGTTCAGCCATGATATTGAGAGATGAATGCTAGAGATATACCATTTCCATTAAGGCATTTGAAACGATTCATAGAAATGGTATACGCACCTTGAAAACTCTGCAGAACCCAATACTGACATCCTCTTTCAACTCTTTGAAAATTAATAGCGATGAAAGGGGGAGGGGGGGAAGGGGCTGGAAAAGAAAAGAAAAGAAAAAAAGTGGCAACGAGACGGGGAAGAAACGAAGGGTGGGAGGGGGTACTCCAAAGCGCCCAACGGGCTTTAAATCCCTGTGCCGTATGCCTGACGGCGCGCGTAAACGGTTGGCATACAGATATGCCTTCGTAGAGCTTCGCAGTCTTTCCCCGAATAACGCTCAGGTCGGCATTCTGTTAGAACACTCCGTCCCTTTCCCTTTCTGACCCTTTTCTCAAGATGGTCAATCGAGTTAAATTAACCACGATCTACAAACAACGCGGTTGGTAGGCGTCGGTGTCTTTCAATGACGATGGGTCCGGTGAGGCCTAACAGTTCACCCATTAGATACGGTGGCGCACTATTATTTGGAACGGATTTTGGCGGGAATTGATGGAGAGGATAATTTGTTCTGCGTTTATGAATTGTAAACCTATTAGCCTTGCGGTTTTAGAAGATAAAGGTAAGACTTGCTGTTATGAAGCTCACTAACGTCGGTACGGGATAGGTGATGGGAAAACAGTTTCCTCTTAGGTTCTTCCGTTGCGTGAGTGGATGTGAGAACGGAACTGGGGTCATTTGATATCATGTTGCTAAGCTAAGGCCGAAGTTGACACTCACCGTGCTTGAAGACTGAGATACTTGGTATAACTGTATCCTTGTCGACGCCCGAAAGAAAAATCCATGAAGAATTAGAAAATGCTTGAGATTGAGATGCCGAGGTGCTTTTCGCACTTTAAACTTCAAGAGAGGTATGTAGATACTTTGAGAAGAAAGATTCCGAAATTAAGACTTATCACATTTATTAAAAATCCATCGTCATTAACGAACGAAGGCGGGGTGGACTACGATTAGGAAGTAAGTTGTCGCTGGACGGAGCTGGTTTCACATAACATCCAGTATGATTCGATTCGAGTGTTCATGAGACGTTCATTCGAAATATAGGCAAAGTTGGGAAAACTTAACGAAAAGTCCGTAGCCTGCGGCAGGCGCACAAGTATTCCGGAATTCCTTCATGGTATGGTTGCCACCACGACAATATAGCTTTTGTCATATTCTTGTTGAAGTCACCGTTCGAGAAACACACGAAGTAGACTCCGAGAAATGCAGGATGATTCCGTCTAGAAAGAAAGCTCAACTCCTTGACTGTAGATATAAGGAAACCAGTTTGAATCATAGTATATGCGCTGTATTGGAAATGCTTAAGCTTACCCAGTTGCGAAATTGCATTTAAATGGAGCAAGCAGCCCAGCAGATCCAACCGTTCCCCATTCTTTTGGGGTTGAAAGATGCGTTCCGTTACGACATAATCGATCGGCTAAGCCAGCGAGCGTGGTTCCTTCCATATTTGCGACAGCCTTCACGTCCAGAGGTATGTGCAGCTATGATGAGTTGAACTCGGACGAGAATCTCGTAAGGCCGTACGAGCCGTCGGTAATCAGCTGAGCGTCCTACAAGGCCTCAAAATTAGATAGGCATAATCCCTTGACAACTAAACAATTCATCCTGGGTCCTCGAGTGGGAGTATTGTAGATTAGAATTTGATTAGAATCGTGATGATGATGGGAGTGTTCAGAGAGCAATCGGACGTGTCGCCATGATGGGTCGGATTTCTGGCTCCGCCACAGATCGCTCCGCGTCGCGTCTTGCAACCACCATCACAATCTCCCCGGGCCTCTTCCCTGAAGGCTTGCTGGACTCATCGTAGTCCGCTAAGCCGTCTTCATCATGTCGGGAGGTAGCTATGAACGACTCCCAATGTATGCAGCGTCACCTCGACAGCGCGCTTCCAGCCCACCCTCGCCGACCTCGCCATTAGAACCCGCGCAGAGGACTTTCAGGCGACACGAAAATCCCCAGAGCAGCAGAAATCGTATCATCATCAAGCCACGACACGTATACGCCCTCATCAAAATAGCGCTGCCGTTGACTCTCCTCACCCTGCTGCTCGGACTCTACTTTTACGAGCCACATATAGAGCTTGCGTTTTACGACCGGAATTGGGTGACGAAAGAAATCGAGCCCATTGTACCATTGTCGGGCTGCTTCGACGAAAACCGAGTCAGTGCAAGCTATAACATCTCGCAGTATGTCTATGGCCCCAAGCGGACGGAGGTGCACGCAGGGATGCCCATGCGGATGGGGATGGACTGCTACAATTTTGCCGGAACAATCAAGTCAGAAAACCGCCCAGCAAGCCAATCAATACCTGCAGAAGAGCGCACACAATACCACACATACTGGAGGAACGATTTGGCGCCCTTTGGACCACGTCAGGAATGGATGCTCAAGTCGTTCTTCGCCACGCAGGATATCAGCAGGTCGCGGCTCACGCTTTGGTCTAACGGCGAGCTGGCAACGGACAACCTCATCTTACAAACTTATTTGAAGAGATTTCCGGACGCGTTTGCCATCAAGGTTGCGGATATTCCGACACTTGCAAAGGGAACAGAGTTGGACGGAAGCAGTCTGCTGACCAGCAAAGATGCGAAAGCATGGGTGGATGGAGATCTCATACGGTTACTCCTTCTCTGGAATTTTGGAGGTGTTTGGGTGGATATGGATTCCCTTCTAACGCGCGACCTTGACCCTCTATTGGAGCACGAATTTGTAACACAATGGGACTGCTATGGTGCGTTCTCTCTGCTATAGTCATTTTCCAGACGTTAACAACCTACGTAGATAAACTATATGTGCCTCTGAACGGTGCTCTAATGCGTTTCCGAAAACACTCGCCCTACCTCTGCGAAGCATTCCACGTCATCACCACCTCCCCACCTCCCCGTTCGGGCTCCACAGACTGGGGCGCAACGCTCTATCTCAAACTCTGGCGGCGCCTCCTCGCAGGCTCCATCCCGCCATTCAAAGTCCTCCCCTTCTGCTTCAGCGACGGGCGCTCATGCCGACTCGACAACCGCCTCCCCGACCCGTTCGTCCCAGACCACAAAGACGGCAAGTGGACTGGAGGTCTGACGCTGCAGGAAGGCGGCGGCTTGGATGACGTCCTGCATAAGATTTTCGGAGTGCATTTGCACAACCAGTGGGAGAAGCCGTACCCTGAAAACGGGTGGGTGGAGAGACTGCTCTTGAAGCGATATAATGCGAAATTGGAAGGAAGGTTTTGATGACGTTGCAACGTATTTTATTATGGGGGAGTTGTGGCTATGGGATATAGGCCACTTTGTTTTTGTGTGTACCATACATTTAATGATTAATCTAGCTAAAATATGCGTGCAGGGTTTGAGAAGGCACATGCTTTCGGCTTCGATGAAATCCGATGTTACTGCTAAACCGTTACTTGATTTTGAATATCGCATGCTCTAAAAGGCGATCAATACACATAACAGATTTTATTTCCAGAATGCAATCTCCTGACCCCTCGGTCCTACCTCTGGTAAAACCAAAAAACAGTCAACTTGTTCGGCAGCTACCAGCATCCCCACATATCTCGTGCGCATGGATTGTCAAAACCTCCCTCTCCATCATTCACATTGCCTTCAACGACAAGTCGGCGCTATCTCCTATAAATACCCAGACAGGCCCTGGACTGCTGCACAGTCGCGCTGGAACTGCGCCTGTCCAAAGGTTACTGCGCCATTGATTTCTAAATCCTCTCGCTGATCCACGCAGCACCCACACGGACGTTCAATGGAAATACCGGGGATCGACACCCGCTCAAGCCAAACCGACGTCTCCTTAATTTTGCGGATCGATGCCTACCAGTCATCCTCTATTGGAACTGTAATACTCGTTACTTACGTGCCTTTACCCATCTAGAAAAAATAGGTATAAAAGGCGGGTGTATTGCCTGTGTAAAAACACTTATCCTCGCCTCCAATAACCGCAATGCTCCAGTTTGCATACATATCTAGCTATCTGCTGGTAGCGCTCAGCGGCCAGTTGGCTTTCGCACCTCCTGCAACAGCCGCGATCCTCCAACCCCGCTATGGGACGTTCGTCACTCACGAGCGGCGCTCTGCCCACCCAGAATGGCAAGACACCAGACGGCTCGACCCAGACGTGATCATCCCCCTGCGCATCGGGCTGAAGCAGCAGAACCTCGATGCGCTCCCCGCGCACCTCATGGCTATATCCGACCCGGAATCTCCGAGCTATGGCGCGCATTGGTCCCCAGCACGCGTGGCGGAGGTGTTTGCGCCAGCGTCCGACACCCATGATCTCGTCCGCGAGTGGCTTGCGGGTGCTGGATTTGGTGCGGAGAAGATAAGAGTGAGCAGAAATAAGGCTTGGATTGATGTTCTGGGCGCTACGACTGTCGAGGTCGAGCGGCTGCTCGATACTGAATATCGGGTTTTTAAGCACGTTGATGGTGCAGAGCATGTTGGTCAGTTGTTTTGTGTGGTTTCCGTGATCTTTGTTTTCGAGAAGCGATTCTGATCGTCTTTTTCTGTATGTAGCTTGTCATGAATATGCGTTGCCAGAAGCCATTGCAGGACATGTCGACTTCGTTCTTCCGACCATTCAACCAAATGCTAAATTGGTCAAAACAAGTCATCGTCGTCGTAGTCCTCGTTCCATCCCGTCCGCCCAACTTCTTCAGTCCCGCACTAACGCGCCTGCGGCAGCAGCTGCCAACAATAGTGCTGGAATCGGAGGCTCTGCATCTCTGGCAGGCTGCGACACCGCAGTCGTTCCTAGTTGTTTGAAAGCGCTCTACAACATGACTTACACACCCAACGCAACAGACCGCAATACTTTCGGAATAGGTTCGTAGAGAATCATCATCTTCAACATGGATGTAAATTCATATGCTGATGTGATATCTCCTGTCGCCGTATAGCAAGCTTTTTCTCAAACACATACTCGCAATCAGATTTGGATACGTTCTTTGGCAACTTCTCGCCTTCTCTGGTTGGTTCATCTCCTATACTCGTCTCTATAGACGGAGGTAAGCGCGCTGTGTACTTTCCGTGTTGATACTTACTGAGCATCTTTCTTTCTGTTTTTTCTTATAATAGGAGAAGCAGCGATTAATCCAAGCTCCAGCGTGGGCGAAGATGACTGGATCTTCGAATATGCAATGACGCTTGTGGCCCCTCAACCCGTGCAATTTCTATCGGTCGGGAATCAGCAAAATGGTGCGTACTAAAGTCATGCTAAATTAGAACCGATAAGTCAACCTTAAATCCCCAGGTCCATTTTTCTCGTTTAACGAATGGCTCGACGCAGTCGATGGTTCATATTGCACATCCGACGGCGGAGACGACTTTACCTTCGATCCCCAACTTCCCAATCCATTGCCAGGAGGCTTCAATGACCATTCATGTGGCACTGTAAAAGCCCCGAACGTCGTCTCCAGCTCGCAGGCAGTCGACGAACATGCCTATTCAGATTTCTACAGGCAGAGACAGTGCAACGAGTTTGGCAAGCTTGGACTGATGGGTGTCACTGTTCTCTACGCTGCTGGAAATACGGGGACGTCTGGAACAAATTCTGGATTATCAGGAACGACGAGTGGGTATTGCCTCGACGAAAATGGTATGCTTATTTTTTTTACTCTTTCAAGAGGAATCGATGATTAAATACACGCATTTCAGGTTCTATCAATCTAAATGCCACCAATTTCAATCCGTCTTGGCCTGCATCGTGTCCTTGGATCACGGCTGTTGGAGGCACGCAAGTGAAGCCTAATGCTACTCTTGGTCATTCACCAGAGGAGGTCTGGAACCAAGATTTCACGATGGGCTTTTTCGAATCGGGGGGTGGAGGATTCAGCAACCACTTCCCAACACCTGACTACCAGAAAATGGCCATTGCGAAATACCTCAAGTTCTTGGAGAAGAATGACCCAGCGAAGTTGAAAAGCTTCAACACCAAAGGGGTATGGGTTTTTTTCGAAAATTTTATCTACGATTTCCTGATGAATTCGCTGTAGCGAGCCTATCCTGATTTGAGTGCCAATGCGTATGCTCCATCTGCCACTTTGAGTATAATGAAAAGCAGCCGACTGATTTTGGCCCGTATAGAAATTCTTTCTTTAACATTGGGAATGGGGGCGTTTCGATAGACAGCGGCACTTCAGGCGCCACGCCTACCGTTGCTGCGATTATTACCCTCGTCAATGATGCCCGGATATCTGCAGGCAAGAAACCTGTCGGTAAGTAGCCTATATTTTGATCCTCTATTGATAGTCTATATAACGCATTCTATCTCGTTCTAAGGGTTCATCAATCCAACGGTTAGTCATTAAATACCCGCCCTTCGTCCGCCAGTGCGCTCACGACGTTCGTTTTATTTGGTCAGATATATTCAACAGCATTCGCGACAGCCTTCAACGACATAACTGATGGTTCGAACCAAGGATGCAAAGGCTGTAAGAATATGCAATGTCTGTAGACTTGATCATTCACTGACATATCGGTCTAGTACAAGGTGTTCGCGATGGAGGGTTTCCAGCGTAAGTGAAAAATCTATCCGTAGGTGAAGTTGTAATATCTGACTTAAATGCTATACAGAACGGCCGGTTGGGATCCAGCTTCAGGTAAGAATCGTATCAAATATGGTAAAGCCACACAAGTTGACTCATCAACATTGCAGGCGTTGGTACACCTAATCTTGGTAGACTGATTGAGAAGTGGTTAGCATTGCCCTAAGCTTTTCAGAGCCAATGCCTTTGGCGCATTGATTTTCACAACTACGGCCCTCTGACATACACACATGTACATGACATACAACCCGGACTATATTGTCGGAGATTTCATCAGACAATAAAGCATACAAATTATCCATCCTTCTCCTTACTCCATACATCAGACGTCGTAATCGGGCCAAGGAGGCCTTCCATCTCGCTTATCGCCTCATTGGCGCACTTCTCCGTGCGGAAATCGTACTTGGGGAACTTGTCCATGATCGTGATCAGAGCATCCCCAAGAGTCTCCCGATTCTCAGCGGTACTCCGTATTTGTATCCATTGGGTACCTATGTACGCAAAAACAGATTGAAAAATGGGATGGTTTTAGTGGGGGATGGATGGAATAAAAGTTGCGATAATTGCTTACTGCGCGGTTGATCTGATTTCACGACTGGAGAGGATATGCGGGATCCGTGTCTGCTCCATATCAGCGCACTATAAAAAAAAACATGCGGCATGGCATCAGCGTGCGATGTACATATATACGATGGGATAGCCATAGGTTTCCACTCACGTATAGTTTTCATGAATTATGTCGACCCATATAGGGTTCAACGCCGTTTCAAATCTCATGAAATATATCGGCTTCGGGTCCGGTTCTGCAAAGCGCTGTTCAAGTCATTGCATCACCCAGAGACCATAAATTGATTTGTAAGTTATGCAGTTGGATCACTGAGGAATTTGAGCGAATATAGACTCACGAACCATGTAGACCATGTGACGAAATTTTGGATTGGGTTTGATAAGGAGAAAACAGGGATTTTTGGATGGCAGTTTGAGCCATTGGAGTGTGCGGGACAGGACCGACATTTGTCGTCGTCGACTCGAATGGAAAGCAGAATAGAGATGTAGAACATAACTCGGGTGCTTATTACGGGATGCAATGATGTCATGACACTCAAGAGTACTACTCAAGTCTCGCATTCGTGTCTTGCTCTGCAGCAGTCTCGGCAAGCACGCCGGTTTACCGATCAGTAATAGGCTGAGTACCGGCTGTTTTAGCTCGGATATTAATAACTTCTTGTTTATGTACCGTATTAGACGCCCATATTTTTTTAATTCAATTTCTGAAAACGCATATTTCAGTACATGTTCATACTCAAAGAAAATTTCTCTTAGGATTATGAGATAATACTTCGGAGGATACACAACGGGACTAACTCGTTCGACAGTTATATCCTATAATTATAATCCTAGGTAAGTGATGCAGCATTCTCAGATTCATCGCCAGATTCAAGTGGATCATCGGATCATCCGTATTGAATATTGAATCACCATCTGCTGGATGGATTTGGAAGCCGGGCTTCTCCGGTACAATTCGAAAAGGTGGTGGTGGTGGTGGCGCCGCCATACCCAAGGAAGTTCCGACCTCAACCACCGATAAAAGGTGTTCAGATTCTGTTTGAGAAAGAAACTCGCAATTTTAATTGTTAGACGCAAGAGACGCCCCTTTTCGACTGTTATTTTTAAACTGTTCAGACAGTTCAGAAGCATTATGTTGAAAGCTGTCATCGATGTCGTTGGGCTGTTCACCTTATCTTCCAATAAGCTTTACTGTACTTACAGCATCGTCACATTTCAAACACGGTCCGGGGGGCGTGGGGGAGCGATAGACAGGAGAAGACTCAATCGAGAGAAATATTTTCTCGGGAAATTCGGTGACGGGTCTGAGGAATCCCGAAAACATGTGTATAATACGGCGGACCCTAATTCATTGTAAGCTCTCCATTATTTTGCTATATGATTAGTACCCAGACTCTCCAAGGTTCGCAGCAAATTGTCGCGCACTACCAGGGTCCGGAAAGATCCTCGAGAAATTAGTTCTCAAGAAATTTAGTGCTGGAATGATGGCCCTCGAAGGATTTGATCATAAGCATTCATTGTTCAACGTTCAACAGTACTTACAGGCCGTCAAAACGCTCACACTGATTGCTATTGACAGGTTCGGAATGGCATACTCTGGCGTGGAATAACGAACGTAATGCTAAAGGGCAAACTCTCGGTGAGGTCTTAATAGAAATTGCTGGAAAGATTAGAAGCTATGACCTAAGGACAATAGAGGGGAATTATGTTGCTGCAGCGAGCTTGTAGAGATGCTAGAACCTGTAACGAATACCACTCCTTTACCTTGCACAACAGGCAAACCTTGAGGCAGTCCAACTTGAGGATTCCTTAGGTTGTTTGACTCCCGGTTGAAAGCCTAGATTACATACAACCTAAGGACTTTCCTGCTAATGACAAAATGGTAGACCTCTCCCAACCCATTTCAATTATGCAGCTATGTGAATTAAATCAAGAAAGCAAACACGGTCGAAACTAGGACGAGACCAGAAGCGCCGAGCCCTGACAGCGTTCCCGTCGAGAGCACGGAAAAGGCGCTCAAAGCACCGCTGTTGGTACCAGTGGTGGTAGTGCTCGCAGAGCTCGAAGTATTCGTCGACGAGGTGGAGCTGAAGCTTTCAGAAATAGTCGTAGGAACTTTTCCATCTGGACATTTATTAAAAAATTCATTTAGTCACGATATCCCAACGAAGTCAAAAAATGATAGACATAGAGAAAGGACGAACCAATGAAAGAGGCACCGCACTGCTGCTGGAGCAGACCATCATATCCTTCGCGCGAGAGCTCAGTGACATCGTTGACGATGGTGCTATACATGGCCTTGGTGCAGTCCGTGCAGTACGCCGCCGTGTCCGAAGCGAGGCTGGCGGGGATCTGGGTGTTGCCGTTGATGAGGTCCGTGATGGTCTTCACGCTCAATGTGCCGCCTAGGTCCTTTTCAATGCTGGTCAGGGTTTTGGTGATGCAGTTGGTACTGCCTCTATAATTTTAAGTAAATAAACAGGAAAAAATAACGCTCGCGTTAGCGGAGAAAAATAGATGGAAGGGAAGGAAAAAAAAACGCACTCCTGAAGGCAAAGCACCTTGCGCGCGGTAGGGTAATATTTGATAATCTCAGGCGGGACGTCCACATCGCAGCCCGTCTTCAACTGACTCGCAAGCGAGTTCAGAGTATCATTGCTGCACGCCGGAGAAGCACACACGCCCGAGATCCACGTACCCACAGGGCCAACGAGCGACGTCGTCGAGTTCGTCAGCACCAAAGTCGCAATCGCCTCGAGATTGCTGACGCCGAGACAGGTAGAGAGCGCGGAGTCTTTCGAGAGTGTGGCGATGGTGCTGTTGCATGACGCGCTGAGGTCTGCGAGTTGCGCGAGTGCGGTGGTGGCGAGCGCGGCGAGGGTGATGAAGCGGCGCGAGGTGGTCATGTCTAAGTAACGAAGGGCAGGAGGCGAATGAGTGACGGTTTGGATGTGGGGAGGAAGAAAGTTGTGATTGGGGAGGCGCCTAGGTTGCCCAGGCTTTTATAGTGATACCAAGGAACATACCATGGCTACGCGAGTCAGCCCTCCGTGCCCGTTGATGTCGCCAAGAAGATGCGTATGATGGTTTTGGCTCGGGACTCATGAAGTGGTAAAAATCAGGGAGACAAGTCCCGTAAAATGCGGCCAAGACTCAGTCTACATGTCCGTCGTGGACACTCGGTCCTTGGAATTCACTATATTTCACCAATACAAACGAAAAAAAGACTCGAAGTCACCAACCGACAAGATATGTTTTACGGCGAGCAAGTCTCACCGTAATGTTCATACAATTATCTCTTACTTTTTGCAACCATCGCCAAAGATAATCTACAGCGCAGGCATCTTGCGTACGACCTTCCCTTCGTTCTTCGCATGCACCCTCAGCTTGTCCAGCAGGGACGAATTCGCCCAACGCTCCGGCGGCGTCCGCTTGCTCGTCGCCCAGTAGTAGATATCCCAGTCCGGCTCGTCGAGCAGCTACCCATTTTCAACCATGAGCTCATGTCTTCAAAACAAAAAAATAAACCCCAAACGCACCTTGTCATACTCCATCATCTCCTCATGGCTCATCGTGCCCAAGTTATCCCGCGCAAAAGTGCTCATAAGCAGATCGCTCTCCAGCGTACCGCGCTTGCGCGACTGGTACAACAACCGCGCACGCAGAGTCTCGATGGGTTCGTTAGGCCGAGGCAGCGGGGGCATGGGCCGTGCGTCCGTCGGCGTCGTGGTCGACGCTATGTGTTCCGGGGTGTGCGGGAGTGGCCATGGGTCGGCGAATACGCGCGATGTTGAGGAGATCGAGCGCGTTGAGCGAAGCAAAACGCTCCTGCTCAAAGTCGTTGCTGTCCTCCTCGAGAATTGTTGTAGCATTTTGTGGGGTTTTGTGGGATGGCTTTAGTGGTGGTGGTTGAGACGAGAAAAGGATTGCCAGACTCCGAAGTCAGGATTTCCGGAATGGAGCCCGCCGGTCACGAGCCTTGGATTTTACGAAACACGCTCAAAGGTTTTGAGTTTCTGATATTTTCTCTTCAAAATGAACCTCTCGGGACTCGGAAGTCACTTAGAGATACGGAAAAGATAATCTGCTATGTAGGCGTATAAATTCTTCAGCTTGACAAAGAACTAATACCCAGCAAACGACAGTTCCTCGACGTATTTACATTTCATGACAATCTCCCACTCAAACTCCACACACGCTCTCCAAATTCACTTGTGCCCTCCTCACTCACCACTATCATCTCCTCCAACGCAACAGAAAACACAGCACCATCATCAACACCATACTGCCAAGAACAATAGCAGCACGAAAAAAAAAGAGCGAGCGCGACACCCGAATAAATGGGGGCGAACCGTGACTGAAAAAGGGGAAAGAAAAAGCTCGAAAAAAAAGGATGAGCGAGAATGAAAAAGTGAAAAAGAAAACGCACATCAGTCAAGAGAAAAATAATAAACCAGAAAAAAAAATACAACGATCAAGTGATCAATAAAATAGTCAGAAAAAGAATAAGAGTCAGGCGAAGAAAGGCCTTCAATAGAGTTGAACGTTGAGTTATAGCAGAAATAATTATTTAAGGTAGTCTCGGAACACGGGCTAGGGATGAAGTTGAATTGGATGGTTTGGGATCGTAAGGTTGATATTGGGGTCGTAAGAACTTGGTTGGGGTTGGATGGTTCGTGAAAGGGTGGATGGTTGATGACAATTGGACGGGTTGACGGCCAAAGGAAGAGGATAAAGGTAGCGGAGCATGCATGCGGAATAGTGTATTGACTTGCGAGAACAGCAAAACAAACCATGGGAGCTTGAGGGTGTCGATTGCGTAACGAAATATAAAAAAGGGCGGTCATGATTGGGATGGAATGGATGGATGTATTGGGGCGGGTTGGGATGGGGTGGACGTGTTGGGTTGGGTTGGGGAGTGGTGCGAGTAAGTTGAGAGTCCGTTAGAGTCCGACGATGGGTGCGTGTGATGGGGCGAAGAACGAAGATCATGAGAACGGACGGACGAACGAACAAAGGGGTTGAATGGATGGAATCGTGGGGGTACAAAAAATATCAACGTCCAACGCACAACCAGGGAATATGAGTACAAAACCAGCGTCCTTGGCCACAACCCATCCCAGCAGGGTAAGAGTGAAAAGGCAACGCGTAGGGTATGTCTGTCTTGTTTGGGTTTCAGCTCCTCAAGCAAGTGCTCGGACTCGCGGTTCAGGGGGTGTGTGGGTGGGTGTGGGTAATGTGTTTGATGTTTGGATCTGGGGCTTGGGTGTATACGGTATGCGGTGGGTGGTGGGTGGTTATGGGTGTAATAAGTTGCACGACAAAAACAGCAGCTTCCTCGCGTCTTGTCGCTCTCTCCTCCGCCCTGTATCTCCTACCAACCACTGGCGGCTCTCTTCTACTATCCTCTATTCGCCTCTCTTCTTCTGTTCTCTCCTCCCCTGCTCTCCTCAGCTTCGTCTTCAGGCAGTCTCTCATTTCTCTCTGCTCCCCGTCTTTCCTCTCCTCTCTCCTCCTTCTCCTTCATCGCTCCATCAAGGCCTCATCGGTAGACAGGGGCACGCTGTTGGACAGGTGCGCCGTTCTGGTACTGCACCTGCTGCTGAGGCACTTGTTGTTGTGGGTACCCGCCGTTCCTCTGCGCTGGCATACCGCTCGAGGTGGCCTGCTGCCTCTGCTGCTGCTGCTGTTGTTGTTGTTGCTGTTGCTGCACCTGTTGTGGTTGCGGCTGCTGCGTCTGAACCTGCTGCTGCTGCGCCGGCCTCTGCACAACGCTCTCCTCCCCACCACTAGGCGCAACATACAACCCCCGATCAATCGTCTGCGGGATAGGCTGGATCTCCGTCCCGAGCTCCTGCTCAATCTTATACAGATTAAACCTATCCTCATACGTGACGAGGTTGATCGCCAGCCCCAGGTGTCCAAAACGCCCCGAGCGCCCGATGCGGTGGAGGTACGTCTCCGAGTTCTTGGGGAAGTCGAAGTTGATGACGACGTTGACGGCCTGGATGTCGATGCCGCGCGTGAGGAGGTCCGAGCAGACGAGGTTGCGACACACGCCGTTGCGGAAGTCGTGGAAGACGCGGTTGCGGTGCGATTGCAGCATTTTGGCGTGCGAGTAGAAACATGAGTAGCCGAGTTCAGTCACTTTCTTTGCGAGGAGCTCGACGCGGTTGGTGGAATTACAGAAGATGATAGATTGATTAATTTGAAGCTGAAGAGATATGTGTGAGTTATAAAAAGCATTTTGGGGAGATAAGGATGGGCCGTACCTTGGAGAAGAGGGTATTGAGGCAGTGGACCTTCTGACGTTCTTCAACGTAGGCGTAGTACTGAGTAACACCACGAAGGGTGAGTTCATCCATAAGATTAATTTCGTAAGGAGATTTCATATGCTTGTCCTAAAAAGAGCAGCGCAAGTCAGAAAAAAGCTGGAAATTCCAGAAAACCCATACGAACCTTGAAGTCTTTGACGATCATGGGGAATGTGGCGCTGAACAACATTACTTGGCGTTCAGCAGGGAGGAAGGAGAGCAATTGCTCCATGACAGGAGCGAACTCAGGCGAAAGAAGCTTATCCGCCTCGTCCATGACGAAAACGGGGCATTCGCTGAGATCTGCGACGCCTTTGCCGGCTAAGTCCAGGATACGGCCAGGGGTGCCAACGAGGACATGGACAGTTTCGGAAAGACGCAAAATATCGTCTTTGAGGGTGGTGCCTCCGGTGGTCACCATGACCTGGAGGCCCATGTGTTTCCCGAGGATCTTGCACACCTGGGAGGTCTGCAGCGCCAGCTCGCGCGTGGGCACGAGGAGGAGCGCCTGGATCTTGTTCTTGCTGACGTCGATCTGCTGGAGCGACGGGATGACGAACGCGGCCGTCTTGCCCGTGCCATTCTTCGCGCGGGCGAGGATATCGCGTTTGGCGAGGGCGACGGGGATGGCCTCTTCTTGGATGGGGGACGGCTTTTCAAAGCCGGCCTCGAAGATGCCCATGAGGAGCTCGCGCTTGAGGAACATGTCCTCAAACTCGGTGCCTTTCGTCGCGGTTACATCTTCGGTCTGGGGGCGGATATCTTTTACAGGCGCATTGAGGCCTGCCTTCCAGGAATCGTTTTTGGGCGCGGGTCTGGCGGGCGAACAACATCAGAACACGAGGCTCGCAAGATAAGCTTAGAGCAGATGTATACGCACGTCGATGAGGATGAGGTGGCTGCTTGTGACATTGTGGGTGTGGATTGTGGACAACGATGGTGTAGTCGGGTGGGTTGAGGGGCGCGAGGACGTGGCCGCGTGGGTGTGCTGGGGTGCTTGTGCGTGGATACGGCGCTCTTTTGCAGATATACAGGCGCTGGATGTGTGTTGGACGATGAGCTGGACGTCGAGTACGCTGTGTGCGACGGCGAGGACGGGTTGAATGCGAGATTGGCAGGTTTTGCGTGTGGATGATGGCAAAGACGGGTTGCCTGTTGTTCGTCCACAAAAAGACATTGCCCCCTCTTCATAAATAGTTCACACGCCCCTTCTGACTCAACACATCTCTTTCCTCGACTTCCGCTTGGCCTTTTTCTTGTCTGTTATCCATACCATATCCAGGGATTCCAATATGTTTAATGGATTGTCAGTCAATGCCAAAAAAAAGTAGCATCAATGGTTCGTCTGTTGGTCGATAAACACGCCGTCGAAGAGGGGTTGATTTCCCCACAGATTACATACTATGATGAGCCTTGCTCAGGATTAAATCGGAGGGTTCTGGCTTTAGCTGTCAGGGAAAGCGTGGTATTTTGAATTACCTTGAGCTTGATTCTACACGGCTTCTCTCAGAACGTGCATGAGGCGCCTTCTGATGCTTCGAAACATAAAAATCAAATCAAATCACCTCTAATTTACCTTCTATCCTGGTACCTTTGCTCTAATAGTATTGTGCGAGGGAGCTTAATCCTTAAGGTGAGAATCCCATCTCAAGAGTAAAGTAATTCTCTGACCCTTTTTCCAAGAATCATTGCAGAGATTCTGAGGAATTTCCCATGAAAATCGATTGCATAACAAGGATTCACTATCACACTATTAGCTCCTTTCATCGGCCTCGTGTAGAGAAGCACGGTATGTCATCCTATTGTCCACCGATAAACTTAAGCCGGTCTTGACGAAAGATGAGAGCATCGTTCGTGGACAACGACGCTGATTTTCTTGGTACGCCCTTCTGCCCTGACGAGGAGTGCAGTTTGAAGAGCTGGCGAGCCATTCGCCGACGGCATCATCCCATCGCAAGACGCTTTTCGATTTTCTGGGGAAACCCGGTCTGACACAATCTTGTCAGATTCACGGCGTAATGTGTGAGTCAAGCCCACGTTATTCAACACAAAAAGCTTCCTGACTCCTGGAACTGCCAACCGATAGGCGCTCGAACCTATTCAGGAATCGATTCCAAATATTACCTCCAAGTTGGCTCGTTAAAACTTGTTATCGTAGAAGACACCAATAGATGTCAATGCATCTCAACATTAGGTAGTTTCGCCCGTTGAAGCCTTTATATTTTTGGATTGGATGTTCATTTCCCCAGCCGTTCACCTCGATCTCTGAGTTGTCGAGGCCGAAGCCAGAGCAATTATCATCAGTTAGTCCTCGATTCCTGCCCTCATTCGCAATCGTGCATAATGACTAACCGCCCCATAGTCAGCACCTAGGACCCTGCATCGAAAAGAAGCTATGTATAGCGAGCGAACTTGAAGGCAGCTGCTGCATCACAAGACTCCTCACACAGTGCGCTTCATTGTTTCCCATCCCATCCCTGAGACCAGACGGCCGTGAATCAATCGATAATCAAAAAGGCACATCAGCATGTCAGGGAAGACTAATATAAAGAGCGTCAAGTCCCTACTTATGTCGGTGAACGAACGCTCTTCACTTTTCCCAGTCAGCGAAGTCACTGGCTATAACCATGGCTTACAATGCCACATCCACTCCTACCAACCCACTGACCGCACCTCTGCCTCCTACACCCAATCTGACCCCAGCTGAGAGGGCGACGGAGCGCTTCTCAGTCACAGGCAACGCCATCGGTACGTCTTCGAGCGGCACCTCAGATACCACAAAAATCCAACCGACTGACATACTTTTCCTTTTCAACCCCACTACAGTCACCGGCGGCGCAGGAGGACTCGGCCTAGAAGCCGCCCGCGCCCTACTCGAGCACGGGCTCAAAGGGCTCTGCCTCTTCGACATCGCATCGAGCTTCACCGCCTCGCGCGCCGCGCTCCAAACCCTTTCCGACACCTTCCCCGAGGCGAAGATCATTGAGGAGGTCGTGGACGTCGCGGATGAGGGCGCGGTGCAGGCTGCGGTGGAGCGTACCGCTGAGGCGCTGGGGAGTGTCGATGTTCTTTTGTGTTTCGCGGGTATCGCGGGCAGTGCGCCTGCGGTGGATATGAGTCTTGAGCTGTGGCAGAAGGTGATGGATATTAATTTGACGGGAAGTTGGTTGTGTGCGAAGTATGCTGCGAAGTGCGTAGTCTTTACTATTACTAACTCTCACAGACACTAACGGGCGCTAATTTCAATCTCGCGCCTCTAATCTTCCCTTCTAAACCCCTCCAATCACTCAGAGAAATGATCAAACAAAAAACAGGCGGCAGCATCGTCCTCGTCTCCTCCGTCGCAGGGTACAAGTCCCTCTTCCCGCTCTACGCCCCCGCGTACAGCGTCTCCAAATCCGCCGTCATCGGGCTCACTACCAACCTCGCCGCGGAGTGGGCCCAGCACGGTATCCGCGTCAACTGCGTGTGCCCAGGGTACATGGAGACCGCAATGACCTCCGTGCCGCGCGCCCAGCCGGGGATCCAGGCGTACATCGACCGCACGCCGCTGGGACGGATTGGGCAGCCCAGTGAGCTTGCGGGTCCGGTTGTGATGTTCTGTAGTCCGGCGGGGAGGTATATTACGGGGGTCAGTATTATGGTGAATGGTGCGTTTGTTGTTTTTCTTTCGGTGCGGGTGATTCGTTGTTGCTGACTTTGGGGTGGCTGATAGGTGGTAATCATACGATATGAGAACTCAATAGAGCCTACTATGAAATGTAATTGCGATTCTGTATTATCTCCTCCATCTGAATGACGTTTGTCTTCTTTACTCGTAAGTCACCGGCACAGAGATTTATCGTTGATTTCTGCACGGTCCCTGGTATTTTCAGAGTCAGTTACGAGCTTTCAAATATACTGAATTGTTTGTCCGGGGGTGGGACACGGGACACGGTGGACGAAAATTGCCTTCGGCCAATGCTGAGATGGTCTAGGACAAGCAAAATTTTCGGCCAATGGAGAGGTTTTTACATCCTTTCTCCCTGGAAAAGCAGCCAAAATTTGATATCATTCTATAACAATATTAAATGGTGGTGTTCCATAACTGAGACTCCAGTCAAGACCAACGGAGGAGGGAGAGGGAACTCGGAGAATGAACTGAGGCGGGATATGCCGAGGCCAGCGACCAGCATTGCGGACGCGATGTTCTCTGGACAAGGGACAAATGTCCAATTTTGGCCACATCCAATTGCCTCGGGACACGAGACGGACGAACAATTAGAAATGGTACAGTACTCAATCCATACGCCTCTTTGATCGAGTACTTCAAGCAGTTTCAACTTCAAGAATCAAAGATGCGCTGCGCTATTTTCTGGAAACTCGTGACGAAGACTTACCTTCCCACAGAAAATTAAATCGTACTGCTGGCACCATCGCGAAGCTCTGACAGTTGGGATCTCTGAGAATAGATCCGTCTCTTATTCTTATCCACCTTCTTTCTCGCCAACCACGACGTCCATCAGCTATTCCTTTCGTCGAAATGTCTTCCACCCAGCAACAATCGAGAATATCCAAATTGAAGCAAGATCTTAAAATCGCTGCTACTATGACGCTGACACACCCGAGCGACATTTCCGCCGTGGATCCCACAACCGTGCCACAATCAGCTAAAGAGACGAAGGATTTGATCAAGCAGCGGCATTCTTGTGAAGCGTCTAATTGCAAAGTTCGTGCCTCTGTGGAGAGACCTCTCAAAAGATGCAGTGCTGTAAGATTATATACATTTTTGCGTTTTTGGTGCATGTTTTCCTTAACTCTTTTGTTGCCTCTCTAGTGCGAGTCAAAGGAGTATTGTTCAAAAGAGGTAGCGACATTCCGTTAAAGTTGATCAATGTGCAGACACCCTGCTGATTATTCTCCCAGTGCCAAAAAGGCGATTGGTGGCTATATTTCTGAGGTGTACCCTATATTCTCTAATACCATTTCTCTCATTGACAGGCCGAAACACAAATATATGTGCTCGAAAGTCGCGGAATCCAAGCAATTGCGGAAGATGGTTTTGGCTTTTTCTGTCAACAGCGTTCTCAAGAGTTTCCTCGAAATTGCTATCATATTATCACTCGACTTACTCAACGCTCCTATTGAAGACCCATTTGCCGTCGTAGTGCAATTGATGAACGAGCCAGAGGACATTATCGATTTCGCGAGGCTTCGGGGTGACTTCGGGCCCAACGAGATACCAAGCCGCGATGAAAAGATCAGGGGTATGCTGCAGTTTAATCAAGTTCGCGATGCTGGCCAAGAGTACGTCTCCAAAGAAGTCCTGCTGAAGATCTGCGCGGAGAAGCGCGCAGAGGCCAATGCCATGGGGGTCATTTCGGAACGTCCTGTGGGGATTATTTTTTTCTTGTTGAGGGATGCGTCCTTCAAAAACCCCATTATTATAGGCGAAGGCTTGATGAAGATCGCGAAGGCCGCCCTGCCATTCAAACGCAATATAAGAGGAGAATCACTCGTACAGCCTATGACTGCTCGTAGCTGCCTTGAGTACGTCTAACTAATTCCCATCTACTGTACCTCCGCATTATTCCGAAGTTAACTTGTATTTGATGATTGCTCAGGTTCATAAACACTTCTATTCGGTTGGACAAGGCGAATCGATTGCAATTACGGTCTGATATGAATTCTGCAGATAAAAGGATAGTCCAGACTTCTGCTCGAGCTTTCACCGAAAACTCGACAGCCAAGATGCTTCAGAAATATAAGCGCGATGGAATAAGCAATACAGCTGCAATGGAGACCCTTTGCCTCATGTTCTTGCGGTCGAGGATGCATACCGAATTTGTATATCGGCCGCTTATCGGGCCAGATGAAGTTATTCTATCTTGATACAGGATTCTTGTGTATACCAATCTCTGTTCGATAAAGTATTGTGTCATAAAGTTGAGCAAGCAATTCAACTTTCCATGGACCTATCTGGTGCCTCTATTTTCACGATCAACAACGCCCAAATCACTCGAAGCTAAAATTTGGACGCCTATTTATATCAGCCCCATACTGACACTGAAAATGCGGACCGAGAGAAGCGTTCCAGGCTTCTCCCTCACACGTAGCTCCAATGTTTCTGATCTTCATGAGATAATACACTCATTTATGTAGAAGACAGCTATCCGCGGAGCGTAAAATTCCGCACGATGGGAGGCATATATTAGATGCCATCCTACAATCTGGAAGACACCCTGTTCCTTTGCTTTTTTATCGACAGTATGATCAATATCTCTCGAGAAAATAATCGTTTAACTTCCCCTCTTCCAAGGGGTCCTCTCTCTCTCCTAGAGAGGAGGCTATAACGCGTTTTTCTGTCTCGGGGAATGTTATAGGTGCGTGGTGAGATAAGCGTGCATCCCCTTCGCTGTATCCTCTGTTGCGAAAAGTTGTTCATCCTTATTCTTCAACTCCTAGTCACTGGCGGCGCAGGTGATTTGGGACGAGCATCCGCACGCGCTCTTCTCCAGCACGGCGCGAAAGGCCTTTGCATATTTGACACCGAAGCTGGCTTTGCGACATCGCGCCAGGCGCTCGACAAAATGTACGCCGAGTATTCGGCTGAGGCACATAAATTTATATTCCTTGAAGAGGTCGTGAATGTCACAGATGAAAATGCCATAGAACGCTCTGTCAAAAAAGCGGTAGAGAAACTAGGGAGTATTGACATACTTGTCTGTTTTGCGGGGATAGCAACTCCATGTAAATCGGAAGAGATGACGCTTGCACTGTGGAGTTCAATTTTAAACGTCAATACTACGGGAAGCTGGCTCTGCGCTAAAGCGGTTGGAAAGTATGAGCGTACTTTACTTAGCTCCTCCTGGTGAAGTACTGAAGTGAAACTTCTAACAGGGAAATGATTCGTCAAGGAACGGGAGGCAGTATCGTCTTCACTGCTTCTGTCACCGGTCACCATCCTGCGTTTCCCGTACCACAATCGGCGTACAGCGTCTCGAAAGCGGGAGTCATTGCACTCACTAAAAACCTGGCGGCAGAATGGGCGGAACACGGCATCCGCGCCAACAGTATCAGTCCAGGATTGATAGAGACGCGCTTATCTCAGGTCCCCGCCTGGGAAGCGGTTCGCAGGCCGTGGAACGAGCGCACGCCATTGGGTCGAACGGGCGTGCCAGAAGAGATTGTTGGTCCAGTGGTGATGCTTTGCAGTCCGGCTGCAAGATACATAACTGGAATTGATATATTGATTGACGGTCAGTGCATTGACCTCACCACACGCCTAATCATGTTATTGACTCAGTCCTTCTGTGGGGACATTCGCAGGTGGTCAACACGTATTCTGACGGAAGTCATCGAGCAAGGTGTACAATTGAGATCTAGAAAATCCCTTGAATATCACATATAATAGCAATACGACCGTATTATTCTGGCTTGAGAGAGATATGGATATACGCTGGTGATCATATGTTTACGTTGGGCGCTTATTTTAAGCATCAGCCTGGTTGCTCGGCCCGGCGAATAAAGCAGCCTCTGTCCAATGGCCAAGCCCCGTGAGCTGCTTAGAGTTCCCAATACCAGCTAAACGAGAATTATATTCCCATCCAAAATCCGACTTCTGATGACGATGATCAATATATATTATTAGCTAGGCCATTCACGTCGATGGCGTTAGAATGTTGGTTCTGAAAGGAATTATTGGCAAATGAAGGACTACAGGTTCTAGACCTGAAGCAGCTTCTAGCTTTGTAGTCGGTTACTGCGATACATTATAAGGAAGGTGGATACTTAAGCATAAGAGATACTGACCTGGTCCTTGTCGTCTTCAAGGATGATTAACGTTTCCCGCGAAAACAATCCATTGACTATTCCTCTTTCAATCAACACCACGCTCTCTCCTACCGAGCAGGCTATAGCACGCTTCTCGATCTCGGGGAATGCAATAGGTGGGTGATAAGTTGTGCTTCTGTCGCGTCGCCTTCCTACTAACTGATTCCTGCTTGCGACATCAGTGACTGGCGGTGCAGGGGATTTTGGAAAGGAATCCAGACGCCCTGCTCCAACACGGTGCGAAAGGGATATGCACATTCGATACTGAAGCCGGGTTCGCAGCAGCTCGTGCTGCGCTCGACGCCATGGAAGGGGAATTCTCCGCCGGCGCACATACGATCCTTGAGGAAATTGTGGATGTGAGGGACGAAGACGCCGTCCAGCGCGCTGTTAAAATACGGTCGAAAAGCAGCCTGGGGAGCGTCGACATTCTTATATGTTTTGCGGGGATGGCGGTTATCGCCAGAGCGGAAGAAATGACATTGGAAGAGTGGACAACGGTGTTGACTATTAACACTACGGGAAGCTGGCTCTGCGCTAAAGCTGTCGCAAAGTCAGTTCTCCGTTCCTTTTTGTTAACAAATTACTCATCTTAATTTTATTGTAGGGAGATGATCCGTCAGGGGACAGGAGGGAGTGTAGTATTCACTTCCTCCACCTGCGGTCACCACACCATATTCCCCATCCCGCAGGCGGCTTACGGCGTCTCCAAAGCTGGACTAATCGCACTCACCAAAAACCTTGCAGCGGAATGGGCGCAACACGGTATCCGCGTTAATAGCATCAGTCCTGGGATTATCGAGACGCGCTTGTCAATGAAGCACGCCGGAGCGTCCATGCACAAGGCCTGGAACGAGCGCACGCCGCTGGGGCGCTTTGGCGTCCCCGCGGAGGTTGCTGGTCCTGTTGTGATGCTTTGCAGTCCGGCTGCAAGGTTCATCACTGGGACTGATATTCTGATAGATGGTCAGTGAACTCGTTCTATCAAGCACGCCTTGTATTCAGGATCCACTAATTTCTGATTTTTTTTCATACCCTTGATGATATCCAGGTGGAGAAGGTGTATTTTAGGAGGAATTTGTATGATTTGTCAAACTTAGTCGCCCTAGTGGCCGATTCTTCTGACCATTTATTGTGGTTGTGATATGTTCGTCACATAGGTTTGATAGAAAATGATCTTTCAGCTGCAGCACATGTGTGAGTCAAGCAAATATCTATTCGAGTGAATCACTTGACTTGCCTGGAGCGTCGAGGTTTACATACATGTAATTGTCCGATCTCCCCACACAAAGCCTAACTCGAACTCTGGGATATACAGCATTTCGATCAATACCTGGCACTGTCCATCAAACGGATCCGGACGTGGCTCAGTTAGTACAGCCATTATGCGTTCACGTCGGGAATGAAAACATTAGTCAATCAAATCAGAGAAAACTGTAAATACGACTGTTCAGATAGAGGTAATATAAAACACCATGCATTGAGAGATTGTCAATGAAAGGAGACATCTTTAGGTAGCCCTAGTCCGAATGGCTTGAACGCGCCGGTACAAATGCCACCCGGTGGCATGATTGATGCGCGCAGCGTCCGGTTGTGTCGATGTTATTCCATGTACACAACCGCGGAAGCTCAAAATCCGTGCTGCTCTCGTGTCAAGATCGTTTCAATACGGTCCGCTTGTTTTAGGGTCCTTCTTATTTCTTTCGCAAGCTGAGCCTTCAACGCTACGTCTGCGGGAAGATCTGAATTTGGACGATGGCACCCTTCACCGAGACCTAAAGATAAAGGTGGCGTCATTGGGATCATGATGAAGTGTCCGCTATGTATACTCAGGTTCTCTATAATTGTACATGCGCTATTTTGTTGTCTCCGGAAGGCAATGAAGTGTTTTGGGGTTTTGCTGGGTACTCCGTGGCCAAAACTTTGGAGAACAAATCGAAAAAGGTATTCAGCCAGCACATTTGGATGTAGTTGGGAACAAGAAGCGTCACAATTAGTTTACTTGCTCGCGTTTTACTCTGATCAGTGAGCCTCAAGCCGGCCATCCCGACGATTAGATAAACAAAGACGAAAGGAAAAGTGTTCAAATGTTTTGAAGATGTCATTCACGAGGTTTCTTGCGCGACTTTCTTTATTTGCGCATATGTATTTTTGGGCGCCTATATGCTAGGCATGCTTCATCGTTCCTTTCTTCCGTACAGTCATCATGTCTAGCACTCTCATCCATCTTCTTTCTCGCTGTTCAGCATAGACCGAGACTTCCTTGTTACGGAAGCCAAGTTGAATCGCCGAATCCGCATCAGGCCATGTGTGATGGAATGATGGTGCCTGTCGCCGAGGGATCGGTAAGGATTGCCATTGGGTTCTATCAGACAAATCACAAAATATAGAAAGTGTTCTCACTGTCTGACGGTGGATGTAGCCAGCAACGTCCGTACATTGACGTCCACGACAAAGGAGGGGATTTGTATTCATCCCTTTGCTGCCGTCTCCTTCCGCAGTCTCTTCCACCTGCTACAACAGTGAGTTTGCACCCCATTTCGACAAGTATAGCTTTGCGTACTCAGCTGTTCAGCATATAGAATTGAAGCTGTGATTCAAGTTATATCACACGTTTCGCTTTTCTAGGCCCACACTCCTTACCCCTCACGCTCCTTTTGACTGATCTTTAGAGATCGAGGCTATATATTCGCCATGTTCACCCCACCGCCATCCCCTCAGCCTGCTCGAACGAGCGGACCCACCGTCACTCCTGAGTCCCTTTCCCAAGAACGCCAGGAACGCTTCGCTTCCGCCCAGGCATCCAAACGATATATTGGACGGAGATTTAGAATGGCTGTGATACTGATACCGGTGCTGGTTATCTTCCTCACTGCGCGCCTGAGCTATGTCGCGAGCCGTGTGGTGGAGAAAACAGCGGAACCCGTAGTACCGCTGTCATGGCATGGTAGGGAGGAGAATTCGAATTGGCGGCATCACAAACGACATCCAGAACCGCAGACCCAGGTGTCAAGCCCGGCAGCCTCTTCACCGACATCAACTAGTACAAGTTCTGCAGCTACTCCGTCGC
Organism: Pholiota conissans; assembly: GCA_015484465.1. Taxonomy (NCBI): domain Eukaryota; kingdom Fungi; phylum Basidiomycota; class Agaricomycetes; order Agaricales; family Strophariaceae; genus Pholiota; species Pholiota conissans. The sequence continues at coordinate 36,501 of MU155322.1, forward strand.
CGACTGCAACCCCACCGTCAGCTCAGCCTCTTCCCACTATTCCTTCATCCCCTCCAGCCGCCTTACCCACACCTTTCCTACAACCTTTCGATGGTGGCATCGCCCAAAATTTCTCGAGTTTATCATGTTCCAATTTCTTTGCAAACATGACAAATTCTGCCCCTTTCCGCCAATGTCGGCCTTTTTCTCTTCTTCTGCAAGGGTCCAATGCTTTTGTCGACGTATGTCCGATCTTTGTCTGCGTAAATCCGCCTCTAACTTTGGCTTATAGGCTCAGTCAAACCTAACGCTCATGAACGCGATTATCTATGGGACGTGTAACACTACACCCGGAATTTCTCAATGCGAGTCGAATATGGCGTGGTTTGCGGGTGCCCTGAAGTCGGCATGTAGTAGCGAGCTGGGCAACAATAACGCCCTGGCTGCCAGTACGCTCACAGGTGCGTCGTAAAATAACGTCATGGAGATCTATACTCACCATTCAGGACATCAGCGCTTCAAGCATTCAGTGTCATGTACGACGCAGCATGCCAGGCCGATCCCACAACCAACAGCTACTGTTACATCGAAGCCATACACAACACAAACCCGTCCGATCTGTATTATTACGCCCTGCCACTGGATATCACCGTGCCGAACTCAACGGTGCCTACGTGTTCTCAATGCTCAAAAAGCGTTATGGGCGTATATGCAGCATCGCTGAAAGATGCGAACCAGAAGCCGTTGCTCACCGGCCTATCGCAGACGTATGACCCTGCGGCACAGCTCACGGTACAATATTGCGGCGCTGACTTCGCGCAGACATCTGTGGTCAGCGCCGCTCTAGTTTCCTTTGGCCGACCGCCGTGGATAGTAGCCGTGGCAGTGGGCGTCATCAGTTCGCTGCTGATGGGCTTATCATCATGATGTTGTTCTTCCACATTCTATTTCCTCTCCGTTGTTCTTTTTTTGGGGATTTTCTTTCGTTGTCGCTACTGGGTCGCCACATACTCTTCCTACGCACCTTCCATCCTACTGTTTTACTATCTAGGTATGTCTTTCTAATTCGGGCTTGCAGGTATGCGGGGAATACAGACAGTCAGACGGACGTCGCTTTACGCTATGTCTCTATCACATTTCTCCGTGGATACCTTTTTCATACTATTTATTGTCATCTATTCCCACTTTTTATTTTTATGTTCAATAGGGTATATCCTGCTTTTCTTTTTCTCACCTACATATCATTCGACACATGCCACACATCTTCTCATGAAGCAGTCCCCGTCTTCGAATCACAGCATTACCTTTCCCACCAGCTACACCGCGCACACACCTCTGCATCACCCACTATCTTCGCCGTTCGATGTATCGCCACCCCATCTCCGTTGCATCTATCAGGTCGAGACCCACCGCCCAGCGGCGCATGCGCATGCACACCCACAGCAGCGCTTGCGCCAGCCTGTCGCGATGTTTCTGACAGGGACACTGGACAGCGCTTTTGCGCTTGCCTGGGCGGCTGTCGTCGATGGGTAGTGGACGTGCATATCCGATGCCGCCGGTTTGTCTTCCGGCTTTAACTCAGGATCATCCTCTCCCCCTTCTTCACAGCAGTTTTCCCCCTGTACACACGCGTCTGAACCCGGTTAACGGACGTCCCCTCTGCAAAGTACTATACTATATCACGCGATATTTGGATGCCTTCTGTACAGTTTCGCTGTACCATCCGTTCTATTATTCTTATTCTGTCGAATGATACCGCTCATCTAGATGTTCGATTCGGAATGCATGGTGCGATTGATCTTTGAGAAGGTACCAAGAAGGTACAGAGAAAAATACGCTGAAACATAATTCCTTTCGTTTTCTCTTTATTCTTTCCATGAGAAAGTCTTATAAAGAACTCGGGTTGCGCCTAAAAACTTGAACGCGCGCAGGTCCGTTTCTGAAGTTCTCCTTGGACCGCGGGCCGAAGGGCTGTCGCAAAACAAGAACAAATACGATGTGCTTCGAAGGTGTTGAACGCGAACTATGATGGTTGCTCTTGTCCTCTATGTTTTGTGAGATATCAACTCTTAAAAGCGAACTTCCTGAATACCCGAAAAGCCCAAGAGCATTATAACACAGGCCAGAGTCACTTCTTGATGGTTTATTCTTAACCATGACATGACTCGCTACGCGTATGCACTGAAGAAATCCGGGTAATCAAACTTTGTTTTTTCAGACCGTTGACGATGGTGGATTGGTGGCCAGATCAGATATGAATCCCACCAGTGACAAGTCTTACCGATGGGACGTGATGAGCTCTTTTGGAAAAGACAACGCGTTCGGAATTGTCAGGACACGTCGTTCGACTTGGAGCATGCGGTTTGGTTAGAGGACGTGTTCAAAAGAGTTTCCTTCGTGTACAGGGAAGAACAAAGCGTATAGGTGTGTCTTTAAGCTCTTCTTTTTTCTCTTTTCGTCATTCCAATAGCACCATATGATGCGAACTTCACACCCTTGGAGAGGGACGCATAACGCACCTCGTTGAAACCCCAGACTCTGTGGTCCATCCCGTGTACACTCCCCGAGGAACCGTTCGGATCCTGGGTCAAGAACGGAAAGCTGATGGTGTAGTGGCGATGGCGACTTTGATGATATCGTCCTTGTTGAGAATCTTGGCTAATGGAACTTTTTTGCTTTGCTCAGATTACGAATGGAATGATTAATGATATGATCCATTGAATGCCTTGCAATCTGCTGTTCAAATCTATGAAGACCTTGAATCACATCTATGATGGCCAACCAATACACTTGTCTATTATCATTTGTAAGCTTTCGTTACGGGACCGGCGCATGCGTGCTAAGTATTTCATTCGGCTTACTTGGCTGTCTCCGGGACCGTTTGTATATCTGCGGCGCTTGATCCTTAACTGACAGTTACGTCCTAGATAAATATCACGCTCGTTGTTCGTTAATCGTGGACGTGTCAAGGTGCACAATTTTTATGGAAACTTGTTGAAAGTGAGCGACAGCCAGCGTCTCGATCATTTTTTATATATATAAATCGGTGACATATCAGTGTGTGGCCATGAGGAACCAATTAGACAAAACTCCTGACGTACACGAATGTGCGCACATACATATGCTGATCGTCATTTGGCGTTATATGCGTTACGGATATGTAAAGGCCATGATTGTAAGAGTTTCTTAAGGTAACTTCATGCAACATGGGTGCAAAGTTGTTCATTCTGGTCCAATGTTTTTCAACAGTGATTTTTTCGATTGAATTCAATTTCATTGTTGAATTGTACTTTGTACAATTAAAGGAATATAGTGCATATCCTCCAATCATACTTTCTCCTGCAGCTCTTTCTCAACCGCATCCGCCATCTCACCTAACGTCTCGAATCGCCACGTCCACTTATCCTTCGCCCCTGGCCCGCCAGGCGTAACATTGCACGTCACCGCCGACTGCCTATCGATCCACACACTGCGCATCCCGAGCCTACTCGCAGCCTCATGGTCGTGCGGCAAGCTCTGCGCGACCGACATCACCCTATCCTTCACTTCTTCCGCGCCAAGCCCCAATTCCAGATCTCCAAACACTTCGGGATGCGCGCCAAAGTAGTCCAGGGCAGCGAGGAAGCCGCCCAGTGCGGGTTTGAAGCACCCCGTGTCCTGCGCGGTCATGATAACGGTGAACGGTGATTTGGAGTGCGGCGCGGTCTGGGGGTGCCAATACTTGTTTGGGTTGGGCTCGGGATATGTGTAGGTGGCAAGATCGGCGGCGGCGATGCTAGCGGCGGAGGGTCCTTCGGAGAGCAGACGGTGCGTGTATCGGAAGGACTGACGATCGACATTCGAGAGCACGACAAGTTTGAAGTGCTTTGCAAGGCGCTGAAGCGCGTCGCAGGTGTCGGGGAAGACAGGCCAGTGTTGTATAGAGTTGCCGAACTTTGTGTGCTCGTTTTCCTCGGTGCCCTTCGCGCCCGCCGCGGACGTCGACGCGCCGGCGTCGGTGGTCGAAGCCGCTGCGGGGTCCGTCGTCGCCAGCGAAGCCTGCGCGCTTGTAGCCGCCCCTGCATTGTCAGCCCCGGAGAGCGCCTTGATCCGCTCCTCCATGATCTCGTGCACTTTGGCGAGGAGCTCGTTGTAGAGCATGTCGGGGAATTGCGCTTGGAGATCGCCCTCGACGGACATGAACGCGGACAACGCCTCGGCGCGTGTCCAGTTCTTCGAGACTGGGTAGCGCGTGAGGAGCGGATGGAGCGCGGTGAATATGCCTGATTCCCAGTCCTACTAACATCGTGAGCTTGAATTCGAATCAGCGACAAACTTGTGCTCACCGCGAGCGTGCCGTACACGTCGAAGATCAGGACTTTGTGGTCTGTGAGCTTCTTACTCGATGTCAATGGGCTGGACATGGTATCTTGAACTGATTGCAGGTGAGTGTTCGTATTGCTTGATGCTTGATAGAGGCGATTATCAAGAGGTTCTTATACCGTGAAAGAGTGGAGGACGGATCGCCCAAATCAATGACGCTTGGCTTTCGCTCGGGACCGACGTCATGAATCATATATTTAGGCGATGAGAATCAAAGCCAAATGCCTTCGCCGCAGCGCTCAGCCATATGGACCGCGAGTCGATATCGCAAGCTTGAGGGTGCCGAAAGGTTGGAAGGATGGAAGGAATGAAGGGAGCAGGACCGGCCATGCCGACATCTTGTAAAAAGGGAGAAGAGTTGCCGCACTTTTCTTTGGTTCGCCTTGACAGACTTTGATTTTTATCTACATGCCTACCAAGACAGCAATGCATCCCAAAGATCCTTGCTATCGATTTAAAGTGAAGTCGGTGCTCTGGATTTTTCTCCCAATTTGTTTTCACTGATTCGAACTCTCGTCGAAATTATATCAAAGCCCTATGAGTGGTCAAAATAATCGCATTGTGTTGAGTTGTACGGTACTTCATCACCCAAACAACCGAACGAACAAAAAGTATGAGTTTCCTTCGGGTACCATGAGTACATTTATATGATGCGCTTGGTCTGCAACGTCAAAGTTCCATATACAAAAGCAAAATATTTGATGAGAGTGGGATTCGAACCCACGCCCCGGAGGACCAGATAACCGTTCGTTTGAATAGTCAGTGATGGGCAAATAATACCCTAGTCCTTAGTCTGGCGCCTTAGACCGCTCGGCCATCTCACCACATAAACGTTGTTCTTTATAGATACCCTTGACCGTTGGCAGCGTTCATCACAATCAAATAAAGAGAAACAATCCATGCCAGTCAACAACTTGTTCGTGAATTGTTCTGGTTTCTCCAAGTTCTACTATTCAGCGCTTCAGCATTCGGCGCTCAGCTCATATCTAGCGGTCTCTTACTTATCGTCTTCTTCGGTCAAGTTTTTGAACCTCCACAGACCCATCACTGAGTCGTCCAAAGTTCCAAACCCAACAAATTTCGTCACTCCGGACCCGCCGCGTTCCTAGCTAGATTCTCAACAGTGACTTGGACAGCCTGTCTTCGGCCCATGAACCACGTTGAAGCCACGTTGTACTCCATGGGGAGTGTATCTTTGGACTCTCCGACAATCTCTCGGTTTTTTACGCAGCCGATCGTCCAAATCGATGTCGAACTTCAAGCAGACTTCTAGCGTCGAGAACGATACCCATCGAGAACACTACTAACCTGCCGACGACTCAACACAAAATGCAGCCTGTTTCACACAACCGAGGCTTCGTTAAACGAGTCCTGCATAGCGCCCGACCTCTAGTAAATGGACTGTATGGACCGTTCATTCCGAATATTTGCCTCAAATTTGCCTCAACCTACTTTCACCATTCACGCCTATGATTAGTGTGTATTCTCGAACGCTTACTGCAAACCTCCCTGTGACCATTCTCTCTTCTTATAACCCCGCATTTCTGACCCGCCATCTATTTAAATACTATTTACAAAGCGCAACCGCAACTTTTTGACTTCCTCTCGAGACCGAGAATTATCCCTTTTCGCTTGATTGTGCAGACTTAGCCTGCGTTTTTAGCACATGGCCAAGGTTTCGTCGAGATTTCGGAGAGCTTGGACGAGGAACGAGATCCTATTGGACGAGAGTGCTCTTATAATTGGCTCATGGGGAGAAGCGAAGTTCAGGGTTATGACGAATCCATCAAGACGACACAAGTTGTTGCTTATGGAACTATATCTCCCGAGGAGCACTTTTTCGCGAGTATAAAATGGAGCTCAAAAAATGTGTTCAGAGCAAGATTCACTGAAGCAGTAAATCCTCAAGATGTTTTCCGCCAAGGTCATATCTGCGGCGTTGCTCTCGTTCGCAACGCTTGTGTCATCGCACTGTAAGTCCACCCTCTTTTCGACTTTCTCGAACCAATTGCTGAACAATGAGCTGTTTTTTTGGCAGACACCTTCCCCTCCCTCATCGCCAACGGCGTCGTTACTGGAGCATGGGCTGACGTGAGGCAGACCAACAACTACCAGAGCAATGCTCCCGTGAGTCTCATCCCATCGATCCCCTTAGTCGGAATCTCATCCAATACAGGTCACCGATGTCACCAGTGCTGACTTCAGGTGCTACAACTCCGCCTTCCCTAATCTCCACCCCGGCACCGCCACGGTCTCTGCAGGATCGACTATCGGCTTCCAGGCTAGCCAAGCTGTCTACCACCCTGGTGTACGTTCAACATTAACACGCATCTATTGACAGTTAATAATATTTGGTGGTTATCGTATGACAGGTCGTGAATGTCTACATGGCCAAGGCGCCCTCGAATGTGACGAATTGGGACGGAAGCGGTGCCGTCTGGTTCAAGGTCTACCAGATCTCAGCAGTCACTAACGGTGGATCGACCATCACTTTCCCCGCTCAAAGTACATCTGATGTCTTCTCTAGCAGGGAAATTTTCTGACTAAACCCCTTTTTGTATCCAGATGCTCTCTCCTACAGCTTCCCCATCCCCAAGGCCACCCCCTCTGGCCAGTACCTTGTCCGCATTGAGCAAATTGCTTTGCACGCTGCGTCAACCTTCCAAGGCGGTAAGCACATTAAGTCAATATCTGGGACGTGTCCAAGCGATACTGATTCTCTTATCACTTTCGTTTGCAGCCCAATTCTACATCAGCTGTGGACAGATCAACGTCACCGGCGGTGGAAGCGGTACTCCTGGACCTCTTGTCTCCATTCCCGGAGTCTACACCGGAAACGTAAGGCCTCTTTCGACCGAAGGTTATACGCACAATTACTGATTTCGTATTGGTTATAGGAACCTGGAATTCTGATCAACATTTACTACCGTGAGCCTTTTATCTTTGAATCTCATTCCTCGCTTTTTAAAATAATCTCTTCCTCTTTCCAGCCGTCCCTGCTACCTACACTCAACCAGGACCCGTACGTCATTTTCCCTTTTCCTCCCTTCCGAAACGACGCAATCTGATACTAAATTTCTGCATAGGCTGTCTGGTCTGGGTGAGCGATCCATTTCTACCAACATTAACAAGTAAAGAGGAAAGGAAACTGGTATATTCAGTGGCATTCGTTTACACCACATATATATTATCGTATGTCGCACGCCATATTCGCAATCAATTTTTTTTTTGCTTTCACTTGGGTGGAGAGCATGCGTTTCCTATCTTTCGTTCCTGTCAATGTTTATTTGGTCTGTTTAGAAAGACTATCTCTTGTCATCGATAACATTCCACCCAGGATCCCGACCATATACGTAGCTCAATAGCTCAGAGGTTTTTTGAAGCGCATTGTTTCTATCATGACGAAAGCTATCAGTCTATTAGGTTCTGTTTCCCGGGATTCCTATCGACACTGCTGCTCAAACTAACTTAACTGGAGAATTCCTCGATTTTATACGCCGAATGCTATATATTAGTATCGGGGAAGACTTCTCAGAGAAGCTCTCATCTCGTCCTCCGGATACACTGTCTCCCATACGAGAATACTGATGCGCGACGCCAGCTTCGGTGGTTTTAAATCTGTAAACAGTAGGTATGAGACCAGCAGGAGGAGCACTTGGCAAAATAATGAACGCATGATTGTATTCTTGCACGCCTCTCGCAGGGGGAGAAAACCGATGACAGTAATGAACAAATCTGAATATCTAATAATGACAATGAGACTAAGCTGCGTCCAACATTCGACACTCAGAATAAGGTCCTATGGCATGCATTGCCATCATCGATGTCAAGTTCGTTTAAGGTCATATTGAGAGAATCTCCATGATATTTTTGGTACTCGCATACAAGAGTACCTTGAATGCAGTAAGCGCGGCAATGGCGTTAAGGTCGTCGATGTGTGCGAATACGTTTGGGGGTCGGCAGTTCCTAGACCTGAGGCCTGAGGAGCGGCTTGATTGATATATATATATAATATTGGCCTTCAGTGGGCGTTGAGATGCGAAAGCTTGCATTCTATAGCTCCTTCATTGGTGTTGTCGAGTACAAACAGCAGAAACGATGAGCAGGGTATAAATATTACGACTGGTTGCAGTTATGAATCGACAATTACTCCCCCCAAACACGAGTTCAGGTACTGTCTCGATATTCCACTGTAACAACCCACTGATGGCTCATATCTAGATTTTCAGAACCTTGGTAAATTTGCTGAGCCGTCTATTTTGAGTAGAAGCTAATATACTTCCAGACAATGCATTTCTCTAAGATAATCGCTTCTATCGTCGTTCTCGTCGTTACCGGTGCACTCGCTACTTCCAATATGCGCGACGAAGGCAACGACCTCGCAGAAGTACCCCGCGAGACCGAATTTGACACGTTCGAACGAGGAATGGACGCTGCTCCTGGATGCGATGAGTCCGAGATGGATAGCGCAGACCAAATGGACAACTTCTCGCCAGTTAGACTCTCGTCTTTGGAATGGGGCGCGAAGCGCATCTGCTTGTTCGGACCCTGCCTCCGTCGTCACTCTTCTCGCAGGAGGTGCCCCCGAGGCTACAGCGTGCTGGGTTATAAGCGCTGCGGATGGTGGCGCGTTCGCGCATTGTGCTGCCGTCCCTTGGGTCATAGCCGTCGCTGGCCCAGAAATCAGCTTGCCGACGGTGAGGCCGAGGATTCAGAAGAAGACGAGTCCGCCGAGCAACATCTCGACGAACTCGATAATTGATCTGTTGGGCATTTGGAGGCGAATGGGTTTCGCAGCCCTGTAAAAGCTTTCTTTGACCAGTATAATTGTAATCATAAGAAGTGGACGTAGATACTTTATATGATACGTGTCGGCGAAACACGGTGAGGTCTAGATAGAGTCAATGTAGTTCGTTATGACGGGGGAAAGGATCGTCTTCGTGAGCTGGAATCTGCATCCCGACGTCTTCAGTTTGCCTGACTTTTATCACTTCGTTCGCTGAGTTTCGCGTGATTCTCGCTGAAACATATGGAAGATATCTGCCGCTGATACTCGTTACAGTTTCCAGGCGCGAACACATTCTAGCCAACGCCTCGGCGCCAGAGAGGAAGTCCGATATATATGGTCCCTGTTTTTCATCCGGTATGGACGTGCCCAATCTTGGGAATGGCGCGAACCCATAGAAGTAGAATCTCGTCAGCTTCCTGAACTGTGCTAAAGTAGGACCAATCGTTTGCTATTGAGTCGCGAACATCAGAATCAAAAACAAAGAATATAAAGAAAATCACGCACCAGCTCTTCCGAACTAAACCACATACCCTGCAGTCCGAGTTCCTCTAAGTTTGGCGCACCTCTGACAATGGAATGCATGTAACTGTCCATGAAAGTCCGAGGGATCCTCTTCTTAACTTTTTCTAGTCGGAATTCTCCGTCCAAGGTTTCGTACCATAACGCCCCTTCCAATTTGCGAGAATTCCATTCACCTGCTTCCTGCATGATCTCAAGGGATTTTAGATTGGGAAGGCCATCTGGAAGGACTTCTCGGAGGAGATAAGGGACTTGCGCATTTAAACTTTCCTCGAATGCGAGGCTAACGAGCTGCGGAAGGATGGGCACCAAGCATCGAACATCTTCGAACCTCGCCTGCAGAACATAATGAGTAAATAAAACAGAAAAAGGACCAACGCAGAATTTGCGTACCTTCAGATGCTTTAGATTCGGCAGGAATCCTTCCCTTACATCCTTGGAAAACCATGTGTGCATGCAGTCGAGAAGCGAAAGGCTCTCAAGTTGCGGATGCCGATCGAAAAAAGCCATTACTTTCGCAGTGTCTTTATATGATGCAAAGCAGTGCAAGCGGAGCCACTTCAAATTGGGAAACTTGAATTCAAAGAGTTCTCCTCCCTTAAGTTCCTGCCCCCCAATGCTTAGCACGCGTAATGTCGCAAACTGTGGGAGATTTTTCAGAATCCTAATTTTTTCTTTTTCAGGCGGACCTCTATCGTCTCCAGGAAATTCCAAGCGCAACGACGTCAGTTCCTAGAGTAAACTCTAGTCAGAAGTGGCACGCTCAAAGGAAAATGGATAAATAGCTCACTGTTAAAGAAAGAAGTTCATCTATAACGACACCGGATAGCCAGCGATCTTCATCACCATGTCCCACATTTCTCAATGTTAGGCTACGTAAACGAGGACATGCCGTGCGGAGATTTCTCCAAAAGTCCAACGGTAAACGTCCATGTCCTATGATCGGCTTCCAGTCACTGTCGTATTCCCAGCTTTCAAGCAGATAGATACTGAGAGCGACTAGACGAGGAACGAGCTGTTTGTTCAATAGCATTTGTAAGCCAACGAGAACATCGAATGGATTTTCGTTTCTTCGAGTTTCTATTGACAAATCGGACATGAGATGTATCTGCGTGACTGACAATCCAAGCTCTGGCAGATCCAATATCCGTTGGAAAGCCATGATCGCATCGTCCTCACGTCGAAGGATAAGACGCGAGTAGAGAATTGGATGAAAGATACGGTAGAAGTAGCGGTTCCCTAGGGCGAGAGACAACAGCGTCTTCGGAGCGAAGCGCAACGGAATGAACGTCGATATGTGCATAAAGAGCTCAAGGGGGATATTTGAAGGGTCACTATTCTGCATCCTTCCTAGAGGCGAGTGCTAGTTTTGTCTGTCGGTTGGAAGAGTTAATGAGAACAAGCGGTCGAACTTGCCACTGGGCATATAATTCAGGGTAGGTTGATGCAGCTCACCGAAAGCGTGGCTGTACCACCAGCGATACAAAATCCTTCTCAAAGCCGTGCATCAACAGGTATACGCAGATCTTGCCTTACCTGTTGTGCTCTTGGGCCCCATTTGTCGACTTCAGAGATGATCGATGATCGATGATGCTGTGCAGTTATGACAACAGTTATCGACTCTTTCTGCTGATCTTTGAAAAATCAGCTGTCTTCGAAAAATCAGCTAGAATTTCCAATGATAAGTTGTCTTGTGCTCTGGCCGGCCGAATCATGATGGGCACTGCTTCCCGCTGATCATGATCGATAAATCTCCGTGGGCGATGATATAAACTGGAGCCTTATCGAATGCAGGTCTTTACGAGCTGGCCTCCAAGTTCCTCTTTCATAATCCTCATAATGCGCTGGACGTATAGCCTTCTCTTTATCGTCAACATACTACTGCTTGCAGTGCATGAAACGACTGCATCTGCGATTGATCTTACGGTCCCGGATTCCCGTCGAATTCTGAAAAGAGAGCCTCTACCTGCACGAACCTCGCGCAAGAATATTCACTCACCAAAAAAGCGGCATAGAAGTCGCAGTCCTTCTCCACGTCATGCATCGGTCCCGCTTCCTCGCACCCCTCATGCTGGTCCGTCAAACAATTCTGCGCAGCTTCTCAGAACTCCGAGTCCAAGGCCCGCCAGTCATGCCGGTAGCAGTCCGACTTCTTCCAACGACAGTCCAGGGAAGCCGAGTCCTAAGAAGCAAAGAAAGAAAAGATTTCCCAAATCCAATATCCACGCCGAAGATCTCAAAACCACAGACTATCGAGCCCTGACCCTGAAGGAAAATAAGATACCCCTTGATAGCAACATAAAGTACGACGCAGGTAAGTCGTATCGCTGAAGCATCGAAAAATTCTTCTGATCTAGACCTCCTAGATCATATCCTTGAACCTCAGATAGTTACCTACTATTTGAACAATTATCGTGGATCGTATGCCGACATTGTTTACGCATACAACTAATCATCATATTAATTTCACTATAAGGAAAAAGATAAATGCAAAATGCAAGGCCGCCCTCACAAAGCATCTGAACAAGCCAGCGAACCTCCGGATACTGCCAGCAACGGACAATGCCAATGTATGTATCGTAAAGAAGTTTTCGTCTTCATTTATTCAATCGGATTTCAAAAAAACCACATAGTCCACGCACTGAATGAGCACGATACTGCGAAGGTGGCGGCATTCAGTGCTAATACCAAGGAACACATTATCAAGCATAAAGGTGCTATCAAGCAGACAGCTACAGCCATCGACAATGAATTTCGCAAGGGAGGAGATGTAAGAGTTCAATTGAACTAATTCACATTTTAAGGTGTTAACAAAGCCACAGTGCGAGGAAGTAAAAGTCCGACACCACGGGGGGATTCGACGCATGGCGAGGCGCTTGATCAGGCACGCGCGGAATTCTTAGATGGTCGGCCTGAGCGGTGCTTTGTGCATTTGAACTACGATAGAATGTAGTAAAATGAAAGATTATAGTTATGTGTGAACGACGGTTGAAATTTGAAATTGCTGAACACCCGATTCGCTACCTGTGTGGTTGAAAATATGAAGGAGAATACCCTTTTGACAAGTCGGACATGATATGTATCTGCGTGACAGACAACCCAAGCTCTTGTAGATCCAATATTTGTTGGAAAGCCGTGATCGCATCGTCCTCGCGTCGAAGGGACGAGAGTAGAGAATTGGATGGAAAAATATGGTAGAAGTAGAGGTTCCCCAAGACGAGAGACAACAGCGTCTTCGGAGCAAAGCGCAAAGGAACAAATGTTGAAATGTGCACGAGAAGCTCTACAGGGAGAACTGACTGACTGACTTGCATCCCTTGGTGAAGACTGGCTGGAGGTTATCGATGAATGTTGCTTTCTGGAGCTGGCTGGACAAATTCCAATTCGACAGCGAAGCGCAACATTTAGGGCTGGCTGATGTAATAATGATGCGTTCATACGTTAGGCCACAGTTGGTGATCTTCTCTGACCTTGGCTTTCGAAATTTCTTTGGTCAAATGGGGTGTTTGATTCTAACGATTAAACCCTACATAAGGCACTGATATTTCAGGCTTCAGCACTGTGTAACGAATTGGCCCTAATTCTCAGATAAATGACGGATAGGCACAGTACTTGAAGTCTAATTACATGTTGTCACCGTTGGCAATGAGGCCTATACAATTGGATAGAACAATGGGAGACGGCTCTGAGGTGACTTCCTTTCTCGCATGTGCATGCGCCACACTTTTAACTTACGGCAGTGCAAACTACTCTGATTTTGTGCACGATAATCACGACAAGAAACGTGACGTGAATATGTGATAGATATCATTAGGCGCCGACTCTGGCAGGCGCTTATTTTTGATTTGCAGCTAACGTTAATAAAGAAGAAAATCGTTCATATCCAAATTCATTTAAGATCAAATGGAACAAGGTGTAAACAATGTACAGGCCGCATGGACCATCAAGATAGCGGCGTGTTCATGCTCCGTTCAAGAACAATGGACGGAAACACGATATTGGTTACATCGGCAATCTGATTTGACTAGCATGGTGATATCGGCTATCTTTACAATAAATCGAGAAGCACTTTTGACCTGCACTATTCATCTTCAAATGCACCATCACAAGCTCGTTCAACATGAGGTACCTAATTCCTTTTGTTCAACAGAACGAACAGTCTCTTCTGTTCTCTATAATAACATCCGCCCTTCCAAATTTGATTTAATACAAAAGTGAGTTTCCTTACTTTGGCTATATTTTCACAGGTGTAATTAGGAGCGGACCTACAATCCGAAATCCCTGGGCACTGATTAGATGGCTTCTGAGGCAGTTTCGGGCGGCATATAAGATAACGATAGTTGAGATGTACCGAACAATCTTTCTTCCGACTATTTCTCTCTCGCAAACATGCTTCCCAGGAGAGATCTCATTTTAGCGGCTCTATATCATCATGCGAAAAATTACGACATGCGATGCGTTTCTAGAGAGGGGTATGTTAGAATTATTTGTCAATATTCTGCAGGGTACTGACTCATTATCCCCGGACCCTTAGTAGCCCTGATCAAGACCAACAGGCTTCCGAAGAACATTTGAAATCAATCCTTTATTGGAGACGTTTCGACGGACGACAGCGTTGGAATGTTATTCAACTTTCAAAGGAAGAGGTCAAGATCGCTATGGTTTGGGTTGACGATACTCGGCTAGAGAGTTCCGAATTCCTCAATCCAGGAAGCGATCTCTTACGGGAGGCGGAGATTGCACTCGCCCACGCGATTGTACGTGATTCGCTTATATGATTTCATTCGACCATAGCTTTCCCTCCTTCATCTAGGCCGCTGTAAAAAGAATGGCCGACTGTTCCACTACGACGACGCACCAGATAGCTGGTTCGACTATAGAGACGAGGAGTTTCGCTGAGCGATTTAGAGAAGAAGAGGCACTAAAGCAGAAGTCAATATTTACAGGTCTTTATACAATTGCAAAAAAGTACGAAAGGTGAGTGACCACGTTGGCGCGCCGTTTTTTTACTGAGTGATGTAACCATGTCCTTAGCATGGAGTCGAGCAGTGATGATAGTGTCGGGAGGTGGAAGGGCTTCTCCGGCGAGCTTAGAAATGAGGTTTTCAAACAATGTGCGAACAACATAAATGAAAGACAATGGGAACCGAAGCCATTGGTGCCAGGAGGAGAGTTTCTCGAAGACTCGAACGCTTCTGAACTTTCTGACCACATCGTTGATATATTTCCTCAAATAATTGTGAGTTTGACTACTATGTAACTGTTGCAAACGTCGCGAAGTTGACGGTCATCCTTAGAACATATTAGCGGATACGTAGAATAGATAGTCCAATTTGTTTGATTTGCTGGACCATCATCCTACTAGTAATTGCATCATTTTTGGCGGTGGTCTGTGATAGCTAGTGAGGTTCGAACGCGCGCGTCCGAGTCGGCGCGTAACAAATCACGTGCATAAGCGTAGCGTGCAGTGCACGCACCGAATAACACAGATTCGATAATAATCCCAAGTTTGCTCTTGAATCTGAACCACCACTATCGATGTTTGGAAATGTCGTCCGCTAGGCGAGTTTTCCGTTCAAGCCATCGACCCGTGTAAAGTATGCCGATCACTTTTAACCTGGGAAATCTCTATAATTACCCCGCCGTATTTATAGGATCCCGCAGCAACCAGAGTGGAAGACTGCAGCCTAATTGGAGCTGAGCTCATACGTATACGTGGGTGTGTCCAAAATCTTCTTTATGGAGTCCTTGAGGAGCTGTACTGATTTCCAAACCGTCATTATCAGCGTCTGAATCAGGCTGGTCTGAGACACCTTTTCCCTGCCGTGCTGCGCTGGACTGGCTCCTCCGCATTCCATTACCACCCCAATAACTTCGCACCGCTTGCGTTAGACCGTTATTCGCACCAGAAGACAGCTAGAAGAAGAAGACAGCCGGGAAGCCCTGGTGGAACTCCACGCCATACATAACATCGAACCATTTTCACCCACCGCCACTCGACGATACCCAAAGACTATCTTATACCCCCTCTATCCCATAAACAATGGCACCCCATCTACGCGTTCTGGCCGGCACCTCTCCTGACACCATGGTTCCCATATCGTCTCTCGTGAACACTGGCAAGTCATATACACTCACCTCGCCACTGTTCGAAGGCAACATCTCAGCGCACATCAAAGGATTTACTGACGAGCGGGGTCGTGTGCGCGAGTCCGAGTATTTCAGCAGAGAGGATAAAGCAGGAATCACATGGAGTATACAGGTCCAAGGTGTGTTGTTTGACGTCTTCCTTGACAGGCTATTGACGTCTTGTCGTCTTGTAGGACGATTTTTAGAGCCTCACTCGGCGGATGACATACTCTTTGGAAACACCTTTGACCGCCCGTTGAAGCTTCCGTGGGGAACGAGCGCCGTTTTGAAATTTATGCAGTACGTACCTTCCTTTTTTGCGTATAGACCCCATTCTTAATGACATACGTCGTGCAGCTACATCGATCCGACACTAGAACATGACTTGACGTCATCCACTAAGCCTTGGGCGCTCTCCCCCCTCATAGCGACGATGCCCAACTTCGCCCACACTCGGGTTGCCCCCGACGCTTCCCTCGAAGATCTCCCACCATTCCCACCACCCCACCTGATCACAGATGACACGAGGTATTTGCAATATGCACTTGTGGACATGGACGACTCAGGTCGGCCAATACCCACCATCACCACATCCTCACCACCACATCGCCGGAGCAGCTCGTCTTCTCAATCCTCATTATCTCCTGGCCATTCCCCAGAGCAACCCGTATCCATGCCAAACCGGCCCCCATCTTCATTGTCGTCTTACTCCGCGGGGTCTACCGGCTCGGGTTCTTCAGCGTCGTTCATTTCCTCTAAGTCGTCCAGTTCGGCGCGTTCCTCGGTGAGCAAGATCAGCGGCACGGGATCGCTGCGCATCAAGCAGGCGATGCGCAAGGTGCACCTGCGCAAACCACACATCGGGCGGGATTCCAACTCTACCTCGCATTCTGAGGACGACTCGCCCGATAAGGCCAGCAGGCGAAGCCGTCGCGCGCGCAGGGATCGAGAAAGAGAGCTGACCCGGCTCGACACCTCCAGTGCGGCGCAGAGACGCGCGCACTTCGCGTCCAAGGCCAAACGCAGCGACGTGTGGTTTGGGCCGAGTGACGTCATCACGACGGATTTCTGCTATGGGTTTATCAACTTTGCGCCGAGCCTGGCGCTGCAGCTACCTGGAGGGCTGTCGTTTGATCTGATGAAGTATTGGGATGGGCAGCCGGTGCGGTTTGTGTGCTGCGAACGCGTGAAGGAGGGGGCGAGCGAGCCGTGGGGGAGGATCTTTTGGTGTGTGGCCATTGAGATGGTGGACGACGACGACGATTGAGCTTGAAATTTCTCTGGCCATTACCTTATAGGCGATAACATTGATCTAGAACTCGATGTTGAGCTTTAGATATTGTAGAAAAATTACAACGTATCTATTGACAGTAATTTGGCCGCCTTTTAGCAAAACACAGACAGTGTTGAGGGCGAAGTCCTTATCATTGATCCGATATCGTGGTTCTTTCACAAAGCCCTACACCCTCAGTGTATCATGGAAACCTTAAGTTTGACAGTTCTATCATACAGAGAATCGCCTTTGTGGTATTTATATCTATGTTACGTTGACTCGGAAGCATTGCACTCAACATTTCATCCCTCCTTCACACTGAGAATCCTGGAATAAATCGAATCGATCGAGCATGAACGTTTGAACATTTGATTGTGAGAGCATTCTTGTCTTCTTGGGCAAATATAACCTATCGTGGTGATGTGAAAGACACACTTCTAAGCGCACATATGTAGAGTACGCGACTCGATGGACATTCATCAACGCGTACTCATCCGACGAGTTTCAACTTGAAGCTTCAGATTAGACGAACATCTGACTCGACTCTATATTGACCCTCGCTGGAGTCCCTGACTGTGCACCCCCAACACCGCTTTCCGTGGAGACCTTCCAGGATATTTTCAATGTTGTTCGATTTAGAAAGGTGGTATTGATCGATCGACAACATTTATCGAGGCACGGAGCGAGTGAACGCAATGGCACCACCGTCTATCGATAGTGATCCGTTTGTGGGCAACATTCGGGCCTCCATCAAGCTCCAGCTCCTAGCCGTCTCATGTTTGGAAAAATCCTGTAGAACATTGGTGCGAGCGGCGACCTGGGATAACCGTACTGGTATCACGAACGCAGCACGAAAGCCATTGAGTTCGAGCGTATCGGGTCATACATCCGCGAGACCTTGTTTGTCTGAGACGCTCCAAACCGCACGGGTCGAGAAACGTGGTCTCCCGAGACCGCAGAGTCAATCGTCGCATGCCCCGGACTCCGACCCGCGCACTGCCCATGTTCGACCTAGGCCGTCACAGGAGGCATATCGATGATAAACACCAGTGACGGAGAGAAAACGTTGCATCAACGCGTTTAGACCTAGCCGCTTCTGTTTCCCTGCTATCGTTCATTCGGTTCGAGGACCAACCTGCCGCTTGCAGAAGACACCCGCAGACACTCGGAAAGGCAGAGCCCTGTCAGCAGATTACACCTTGCGTGTATTTAGGCATAGGTGGGTGTTTCACGACCTCATGGTGCACACGCGCTGACGGACCGCAGTGGTGCTTCATTTCCTTCGGTGAAATTTCATTGCCTGCTTTGTCCTGTAAGTGCATATATCGAACGGTGAGGATGCATTTAAGCCTCAGACGAAAATTTGTCTGACCCTTTTCTTCTCCCAGTCGACGATGTCCAAGAAGCCCTCCATGGCGGCCTCGACCCCTACCCACCCGCCTTTGGGAACGCTCATCGACGGAGACAGTCTCGAGCTCGTCGCAGTTCTGGGTATAGGCGGCTACGGCGTCGTCTACCGGGCTGTCGAGACATTCTCCCCTTTGCGGCGATCATATGCTGTGAAGTGTCTAAACAGCAGCGCCCATACCCAGTCGTCGACCCGCCGGCAACTCCACTTGCGCGAAATAACGCTGCATCAAATTGCCTCTGCTCACCCCTCCGTCGTTACCCTCCACCGCGTTGTTGAGGACCTCGACTACACGTACATCATTATGGACTATGCGCCAGACGAAGACCTGTTCACCCAGATCCTCCACAAGACTCGCTACTTGAGCGATACCGCCCTCATCAAGCATGTCTTCCTGCAAATTCTCGACGCGGTTCGGTATTGCCATTCCCTGGGGATTTATCATCGCGACCTCAAGCCGGAGAACGTCCTCTGTTTCGACAGAGGTTTGCGAGTCGCAATTACCGACTTTGGATTGGCGACTACTGACAAGCTGAGCAAGGAATTCCGAACGGGCAGCGTGTACCATATGAGCCCAGGTATGCCTCAGAATTAATTTTGTCGTTGCTATGAGAGCTGACCGCAGTATACAGAATGCCAGGCAGGAGACTATGAAAACCTAGGGCATTATTCGCCCATGCACAACGACATCTGGTCGTTGGGCATCATTTTGCTGAACCTCGTCACTGGGCGCAACCCTTGGAAATCCGCCATGTCTGACGACCCTACCTACAAGGCGTACCAGCGCGACCCTCTCCAGTTCCTTCCCAGCGTCCTCCCGATTTCAGAGGAGTTCAACAACCTTCTCGTCCAAGTGCTTCATATCGATTGGAAGAAGCGCATGTCCCTCGACAAGATGCGGGAGTACGTTCTGAGCATCAAGAGCTTTTACTCCGAGAACGTCATTTTCGAGGGTAGCCTGGCGCGGTGTCCATGGGAGGCTGGTCTGGATCTTGGAAACGGACACACACAAGGACAGAAGCCCGCCGAGAAGCGTCCAGTACCCACTATTCCCGAGAATGTCGAGCCTTACTGCGTGTTCTCCATGTCCGAGGGTGTTTCGGAATACAAGAGTCAAGAATCGGAGACGGACGACGATATGGACCAGACAGGATGGGACGGCGTGCACAGCGAGTATGAATACCACGACGGAATGGATACCTACGACGATGAAGTCCATACGCCATACGAGACATCCGGGCGGTCATCGTACACGTCGGATTCGTCGCTACCTGCTACGCCGAGCAGTCTAGAATTCACCGACTGCGGCTTTGACGTGGCCTCCACATACGACCATGAGCAGTATTATGACGCAGAATCGACGATATATCCCTCATTCGGTGGTACGTCGGCGTCAGAAACGACAGATGATAACCGCTTTGCGTCGTCTGTCTTCCTCGCGACGCCCGTTGTCGAGTCCAAGCCATTCCCTTTCAATCGTCCAGACGCAGCATACATGGACGGTTACCGGACGCAGAAGCGGTATTCGTCGCCCAAC
Source organism: Pholiota conissans (assembly GCA_015484465.1). Taxonomy (NCBI): domain Eukaryota; kingdom Fungi; phylum Basidiomycota; class Agaricomycetes; order Agaricales; family Strophariaceae; genus Pholiota; species Pholiota conissans. Next base: position 56,497 of record MU155322.1, read on the forward strand.
ACGTCCGTTTACTCCGTTGCCGAGTATGCAGACAACAACACCGAGACATTCCCTCCCAACTCGCCCAACTACTTCCACTGGCCGTCATCGTACGACCAACCCAAAAATCCAGCGCCAGCGCGCATGGGGGCATCGAGGCCCATCGATATCCAGCCTCCCAACGGTCGGGGGCACAACTCGAGCCGGTCGAACAAGGCTAGGTCGCAGAATACTGGCTCGGGGCTCTTCAGCGCCCTGCGGTTTTTTCCGCGATCTTCTGGGGCGTCCTGGCTGAACACGAAGCCGAGCTCACACCCCATGGCGCAGGCGGCGGGTGGGAACAATAATGCTGCTTCGGCGGCAGCGGCGGCGGCAAGGATGCGTCCTGTGAGCCCGCCGCAGGCAGTGCCAGTGATGCACAATCCCTGGAACGACTACCATCGCTATCCTCCCCCTCCGCCCAAGCCCCACCATGCGCGGAATCACAATCCCGGGAACCCTGTTCATTATGCGGGGAGGGGATTCGGAGCGCAATTACGCTCTACTCGCGACTGGATACCGGGGTAAAGGCCTGTTGTCGTCGTCGTGATCTGTGGAGGGTATCTTGATGTTCGCATATCAGAGAGCATATCTTTTTATCTCGTTTTCGTTCGTTCTTCTCATGTTTTCTTTTTCTTTTTCTTTCTGTCGTACTCCTTCTGGGGTTGTAGTTGTTCGATCCGTTTGGCCGTTTTGTGCGCTTTTTGTCGCTATGCTCTCCTTTTTCGCGTCCTCCTTCCTTTCTCCTGTACAAGCTATTCTGTGGACCATGGCCATCCACTTCTATCCCTGTTGTAAATGTAAAGGTACCTGGCGTACGTACCGATATGTCAAAATTTATGAATGTATTACTATGGGCTTTACTGACCAGCAATACTGGAGACATTCTGGGCATCGACCGTAGGCAGTCATGAACGCAGTGTTGTGCGCCTTGGAATCGTCCCGACCATGAGTTTTTCCGTTGATAGAACTTTCTAAATAACATCGAGTTGAATACGAGTTTGAGCGTCGCGACTCGTAACGGGACTGAAAACCCGGCCCGGATGTCCCGTTGTTTGGTTCCAAGGCTGTCATCCCGAGAAACAACGCGTCGCTGCTTTCTCCCGAGTTCAGCCAACGTTGAACGCAACAAAACCATGGTGTCGTCCACGACTGCTTCGCAGACCGAGCTTAAAGCCAACAGGGTCCCCATTGCCTGGAGAGATGGATGCTCTGCGTAAGCCCTTCTCAATGACACCGGTATCACTGTCTGACCTATAGCTTTCGATCTGCTTAACTCTTCTCGTTGCCTGGGATCCCATACACTTTCATGCGGACCGTGAAATCAACATTACTCGTTCTACGATTACTTTTGACCCCCATGACACTCTACGAATATACCGAACTACACTAAATGCGGACAAATTACTCATACGGCCGTTGGACTTGGCACGGTGCAGCCTTCTCATTCCTCTGAACATCTGCCGGAAGAAGACCATGTACAAGTCATGGGAGTGCGACCACGATCGCCATGTATACGAAAAGTCAGTAATTCTTGCTATCCGACACGGAAATCGTCTTTCTTATCGTTCTCAATGAACCAGGTGCCAATACGACGAGTGAGTCTTGCGTTTACCTTTACCCATACGTGGATGTTTTTGGCCGACCTGACAATCCCTGCCCATCAAGTTACGTGCGACGAATGAAGGAGCTCTCAAAGCAGAAGCGGGAAGCGTTAGAGGAGGCTTCATAACCGTCGATTCCCCAGCGTCTGTGTCATGAATATATCAACTTCCTTGTCCCATAACACGCCGCCCCTTTAAACATGACCAAGTATACAACAGAGGCGCCATAGGCTCCTCACACGACTGAAGGCTGTTATACACCGGAATAATTTTGTGATCTCTGCATTGAAGGCATTCCTGGCACATTACCGCGTATGTTTCCCTCCGTATGGAACGTCTGATGCCTCCGTAGACTCTTGGAGAGTCAAAACTTCAGCAACATCGCTGCAATTAAAACCTCATTCACGGACGACTCCTTAGGACAGGCAAGGGATATCTTTCCTATCGTCACATGAAATGACAATGAGGCGCTCTCATGGTGGCTGAAACTTCGTTCCTTCTTCCGTTCCCTTTCTTTCACACTCAATTACGCATGTGCGTGATACATGTCTCAACCGCAGCGATTGTTGTCAATTGCGCGTATGTTCTTTGGATAACGGAAAGTACAGCGGAGATGGGCGTCGTCGTGATTTTAAGTCGATGCCATGTTTGAAAGCTTCGCTTGAGTAATTTGCAAAGAAGCCCCTCTTCGATTGCATATTACACTTGCGTGCGTATTGCTTGCTTCTCACTGAAAGGCATACTACTGCATACTCAAAGTCTATCTAGTCGCCAATTTGAACGAAGTGGAGGTATTTTCCTCCTTTGATCTCGTGATCGACGATATAAGAAATCTAGAATTAGTGTCATGACGAATTCACTTGCTTTCCTTCTTTGTTTATGTCTGACGACCACCCGCAAGACGATGAAGTACGACTTGCGCTGCCTTTGGAGATACTGAACCAGGTTTAATAACTTTCTTCAGTCACATTCGAGTTCTTCAGCTGATTTCACGCTTTGTAGAGTGAGTTTCGCGGATTCTACAGCGTTTACTAGTATGCATGTCTTTTGATTGTTTTGCTAGTACTTCTACTCGCCTCTTTTGATACCAAGGCGATTCTTAGTCTCTCTTTGGTCTGCAGAACAGTGCATTCATGGCTTATACCTGTTCTCTACCACTCTATCTCGTTTACGAAATCCCGACAGCTCTCGAAGTTCTTATCTGGCCATGACATCCCCAACGACCCCTTAGAATCACGTTTTTCCCTCATTCAGAATCTCTACATCGGCCACACACCTCACACAGCGGGTAACCTGCTCTATGGGTCCTCAAGCTGGCCGCTGACTATCGTCTCCCGCATCCTGTGGCTCAGCACGTCGTTAAAGAGGCTGACGATCCTCAATCTAGACCAGAACAAATGGCGGCTCTTCGAACACGTCATACCTGCATCCCTCGAACACCTCACACTCGGCCCAGTCCATGGGCCGTTCCATCCACAGGACCTCACCCGCCGGCCGCGGCTCAAGACGTTCACGAGCGCGGCGACATACATGCGCGATGACGAGGTGCGAGACGTCGTGTGCTTCCCGTCGATGCGGGTCTTCCGCCGCATGATGCCGCCCCTGACGATGATCTCCTTTTACGCGGTGAACCAAGTCAAGTGCGTCGAGGAGGCGCGGACGCTGGAGAGCCTGCAGATTATGCTTACGGGGTTTTCGACGCCGCAGAAGAACGACCGGAAGATTTTGGACGATTTTTTGCTTGAAGTGACGAAGGACCCGCGAGTTGTTGTGATTGAGAGGAGGGAGGAGTATGTAAGTGTTGTTTGGGGTGAGTTTGAGGAGTGCAGGGTTAATTTTATCGGTAAGTCTTTGTGTGTTTGCTAAACGCCCGTCATCTAACGCTGGTCATCCAGTAAGGCAAATCATCTAGGTTCTGTCATCATGATGTTCTTTGGGAATCAATGTACATCATTACATCGCACTATATTGTCCACGGAATTCAGGAAATAAACGCGCCGCCTTGAGTATCAGATCTATTCGTGTATTGAGAAACTCTGAAGTTTCCAGCTGCGTGTCGTCTATCTGTATTATAACAGGGTTCAACGTTCAGCGCTGTCATCTGTCGAAGTCTCTACGGTAAGGGATTGATTTTAAAAAAGCCTGGTAGTCTGCATCTTGAGTATCAGACGCTCATTCCTTACCAGAGCACAAGGAAACATGATTGGAAGTCCCAGCTGATTTTTCGAAGATCAACAAGAAGAGTCGATAATAGTTCTCAAAACCGCAAGGATTCATCTTGAGTCGACAACAAGGACCCAAGTAAAAGCAAACATGCCAAATCTTTCGAAACCTATGGACGCACGAGCTTGAGAATGATTCTGTGTTGCCGATGGTACAGCCAAACCTTCGGTAATATAGGGATCGACGAACGGTTAACTTGAAGCTTGGACGACGAGGACAGGGGTAGAGATTCAGATTAGGTAAGCTCAACATACACGCGTTCGTACGTCGTCGGTCGTGGTCGGAGACCACCATAATCTGACTGCCTACCGCTCGTATCCCCTTGAGCAATCGCACGCCATCCTACAGTAAGCAATAGCAATATCAACCTGCCCTGAATTATCTGCCCACTGGCAAGTTCGAATGCTTGTTCTCATTAGCTCTTTCAAACGACACTCGGAACCACTAGCAACGCTCGGCCTCTAGCAAGGATGCAGAATAGTGACCCTTCAAATATCCCCCTTGAGCTCTTTATGCACATATCGACGTTCGTTCCGTTGCGTTTCGCTCCGAAGACGCTGTTGTCTCTCGCCCAAGGGAACCGCTACTTCTACCGTACCTTTCATCCAATTCTCTACTCGCGTCTTATCCTTCGACGCGAGGACGATGCGATCATGGCTTTCCAACGGATATTGGACCTTCCAGAGCTTGGGTTGTCCGTCACGCAGATACATCTCATGTCCGACTTGTCAATAGAAACTCGAAGAAATGAAAAGCCATTCGATGTTCTCGTTGGCTTACAAATGCTAGTGAATAAACAGCTCGTTCCTCGTCTAGTCGCTCTCAGTATATATCTGCTTGAGAGTTGGGAATACGACAGTGACTGGAAGCCGATCATAGGACATGGACGTTTACCGTTGGACTTTTGGAGAAATCTTCGTTTGGCATGCCCTCGTTTACGTAGCCTTACATTGAGAAATGTGGGGCATGGTGATAAAGATCGCTGGCTGTCCGGTGTCGTTATCGATGAGCTTCTTTCTTTTACAGTAAGCTATTGATTCATTTGATTTCGGGGATGCCATTTCTGACTAGAGTTTACTCTAGGAACTGACGTCGTTGCGCTTGGAATTTCCTGGAGACGATACAGGCCCGCCTGAAAAAGAAAAACTCAGAATTTTGAAATGTCTTCCACGTTTCGTATCATTGCAGGTGCTAAGCATTGGGGGGCAGGAACTTAAGGAAGGAGAAATCTTTGCCTTTGAGTTTCCCAACCTGAAGTGGCTCCGCTTGCACTGGTTTGCATCATATAAAGACACTACGAAAGTAATGGCTTTTTTCGATCGGCATCCGCAACTTGAGAGCCTTTCGCTTCTCGACTGCATGCACACATGGTTTTCCAAGGATGTCAGGGAAGGATTTCTGCCGAATCTAAAGCATCTGAAGGTGCGCAAATTCTGAGTTGGTCCTTTTTCTTCTTTATTTACTCATTATGTTCTGCAGGCGCGGTTTGAAGATGTTCGATGCTTGGTGCCCATCCTTCCGCAGCTCGTTAGCCTCGCATTCGAGGAAAGTTTAAATGCGCAAGTCCCTTATCTTCTCCGAGAAGTCCTTCCAGATGGCCTTCCCAATCTAAAATCCCTTGAGATCGTGCAGGAAGCAGGTGAATGGAATTCTCGCAAATTGGAAGGGGCGTTATGGTACGAAACCTTGGACGGAGAATTCCGACTAGAAAAAGTCAAGAAGAGGATCCCTCGGACTTTACATGCATTCCATTGTCAGAGGCGCTCCAAACTTAGAGGAACTCGGACTGCAGGGTATGTGGTTTAGCTCGGAAGAACTGGTGCGTGTATTTCTTTATATTCTTTGTTTTTGATTCTGATATTCGCGACTCAACAGCAATTGATTGGTCCTACGTTAGCTCAGTTCAGGCAGCTGACGAGATTCTACTTCTATGGGTTCGCGCCATTCCCAAGATTGGGCACGTGCATACCGGAGGAAAAACAAGGACCATATATATCGGACTTCCTCTTCGGCGCAGAGGCGTTGGCAAGAATGTGTCCACGCCTGGAAACTGTAACGAGTATCAGCGGCAGATATCTTCCATACGTTTCAGCGAGAATCACGCGAAACTCAGCGAACGAAGTGATAGGAGTCAGACAAACTGAAGACGTCGGCATGCAGATTCCAGCTCACGAAGATGATCCCTTCCCCCGCCATAACGAAATATACTGAATATGCATCGTTGACACTTATCGTACAAAGCATTTCCATCCACTTCTTCAATTCATAAAAATCGCGCTGCTGTCGTCGTGCGTATTTAATTGGAAGTAGCGAGAGAGCTCGAGATACTATACACGTATTGACAATTGGAAGGAAAGTCATAAGTGATCAAGCGCAGTATTTATACGCAGCTCGTCGTTTCTCCTGTTCCATTGCGTATACCGGACTAAAGTAATGATGGACATATCGCATGCAAGCTTCTGCATCTCGATGTCCACCGGAAGGTACAATCTTGGGAATGTCTTCAAATCGAGCTATTAGTCAGGAACTGCAATAAATTTCGACGTCGTGTCGGCTGCACCCCTACCCCACCTGTCTCGCCTCCGCTCTTCAGCGACGTGGGGATTCTCGAGATCGGTATAAATGCTCTGTATACAAGCATACAATTTGTGAGCAATCTATTCTGAATCATATTCCTCTTTGGCATTCACCATAATTTTGACGCTAGGTAGATTCCACTGTGCTTCTTTCGTGAGTTGAATAATGGGTAGAAATCGACTCATAGCCTTTTATCGAGTCGACGTCGTCACATTGATCTACGCAGGAGGCGGTCCCGTTGGAGAAGTCGTTATAGAAGAATTTTGTCGAGCAGATTCCTGGTGAATCAACTGACCTAACAGACGCCGCTATCTCGCTGAAATCATAAGGGTGAACAGACACGGAAATAATGGGCAAATGACAATGTACGCGATCGAACAGGAACTTCCACAAATTCACAAAGATGACGATCAACGATGGTGTTGTTCTGTGCATTCACATGTACGGTCGGCGAGCAGTGCCAGCTTCGATTTCAAACGTGTCTCGCACTTTTGGATCTCACATCCCGAAGTCGAACGTTCAACTCCCATATGTAGCAACATCTGAACATTGTGTATTCTGATATTTCATCATGAATTCTTGCTAGCAAAGAAGATATGGATTGATATTATACAATTATCCTTTTTTTCAACTGATGAAACCTCAGACCAATGCGGAGACGATAGAGGAGGCCAGATGGTCAAGAGCATTGTGTTTCGGCGACTTCCGAAGCAATGCGGCTTGCCGGCCCGCACCGTCCAACTTCGTCGTCGTCGACAACTACGAAATCGCTTCCGATCTGCAGTCAATAACAAAACTTACATAGTAGATAATATCTATACATATAATAGTTCTATTATTTTTTGTTTAAAATTATGGTTTAGGCTCCGATTGATTTTGGTGAGATCAAGTTTCTCAAGGACAGCTTGAATTTTTGAAATTATAGCGCGTATCTGACCCATCCTCAGTATATTTTGATGTGCCAGTGCGAAAAAAAACTTCTTAGCCAAAATTTTATGGTAGGATAGTCAGATATATGCCTTAGTAGCTGCTTGACAGATTTTAGATGAATACCTGCATAAAATAGCTGTACAGAAATACATCTTGACAAGGCAGGTCTTGTCTGACCAAAACCACTATCCAATAATTTGGAGTTAACATGTAATAATACAACTCGTCCGTTATACCCCTTCGGTGATACTCTTTGAGAAAATTTGCACCAAATCATCATCTGGAGGTGATGAGACTCTTTGCCATCAGTGAAGGATAGTTAAAGTGCGATATTCATATACGGCATTCTGCATGCTGATTTTTTCCTTTCGGATTGAGTATAGATGAGAAGGAACTGATAAGGAATTGCGTCGAGGTGGGTGAGCGGCATCGAGAAATTTCTTATCACTGGATGCAAGCATGGACGAACACAAACTTCAACACCGGCAACCTCCGAACCACTGCTTCATTGTTGTTACTACTAGCCCATTGCTGTGCTACAAATCAATACAGATTAAGTCAAGCGAGTTCCTTTTTGGAGATTTGGGAAAGTGTATTAATGGTTGGAAGATACAAGGACGAAAGTTTAAAAAAAGTTGCCACCATGGTGAATTGAACACCGACCCTCGCCGATCCAAAGTGCGAGACGCGTTTAAATCGAAGCTGGCACTGCTCGCCAACCGTACATGCACCTCCTGTATGGCGAACGCGGGATCAAGCTGTAATCAATTTTGTAAGTCAACTCGAGACGTTCACAATAACAAAATTTGCTTACCACCCTCCTTTTCTCCCCAGCAGTGTCTCAGAGTCGTATTCTCGTCGTCCAGATCGAGCACGATCGCCTAATATTGACCTTGTAGAGTACAGAACAACAGAGGAGTGGTGATTACAAAAGATCGAAGACTGAATGATACATAGTTTCAATTACTGGCAGAATGGGATTAGTAGAAAATCAGACCAGCTAGCCTTTTACAAGCAGATGAGATACCGACATTTATTCACGTATGTACTCTATAGCTACTCTAAGAGCATACGCACTGAAGAACAACGATTTTTCATTGCTGAAATTGATTTCTCTGAATTGCCTTCCGTAGTAATCCGTCGCTACGCGTCGTGGAAAACTTAGACCCTGGTTTTTTCTGATTCTCCTTGGCGGCTTTTCGGTGCTGTAGTAAGATAGCATCCTAAATAGACATGCTATTCTAGCATCGAGAAGGTGGGCGGCTCAAGACTCACTATCATGGCGTACATACACATGAAGACCATGTGGCCAACTGTGTTCTCATCATCGAGGTCGGCGAAGCGATCGATCGGTTGGCTGTCGATGATTTGGTTCAGAATAGCATCTTGCCTATGCTTGTCGAGGGTGCGCCAATAACTGGCAATATCGTCATTTGGGCGCCTACAATGACGCGAATTTGATCTAGTTGTAAGGCATTAATTTGAATTGAACAAAACTTACATTTCATTGAAGAGATTCAGTTTATGATAGAAACCTTCTCTTTGGCGTTGGCGATAATACAGTCTGAACTCTTCGCTTTCTTTATCAAGAGCTTTCCAAGTCACTGGATTCGAATCGACGAGCCCTGCGTTGACCGCCTCCATGATCGTTTCTGTGCGGGGAAAGACAGATATAAGAGTCTATAATGAGTCCTGAAGGCAGTCGCCGCAGGCCTGACAGTTGTATAGGAGTGAGTACTCTGCGTATGCTGGGCCAAGTGCCGAAAAATGAAAATTGTATATATATGTGACAAAGTGTATATACATATATGATTTTTTTGATATACATGTAACACTTTGGTAGCATCATTAACGTGGTCTAGGGATAGTATGTGTGAGTTCTGCGCGCGCAAACAGAAAAAGTCTGTTCGCGCGCGCAAAAGTTCTGCTCGCGCGCGCGAGCAACTTTAAGCCGGCCCGGCAAGCCGGTCTCGCCTTTGCCCTCGTAGGACGGGAGGCACGTACACATAAGGCATGATATAGGTACCGTTAGGAATCTACGAGCAAGGA
>MU155323.1:0-65512 GCA_015484465.1 Pholiota conissans
TACTACAACTTGTTTTACATCGATAGCCTGTCTAATAGAGTCGTAGCATCACAAAGACTGAAAACCTGTCCCACGTGACGGTGGATGACTGTATTGCATTTTTTACTGTAGAGAAGGTGTATACAAAATTTCAAAAGCGTTGGACCAGCGGATGTGGAGATATTTAACTTTGGCCGAAAGGTGGGCCTGGCCGAAACGGGGGGTAACGTTAGTACGTTTGAACAGAAAGTCAAAAAATGGGTCAATGTCACTCTCGCCGAGTGTGCCGTGTCGAACATTGATTTTTAACACTGCACGCTGATGGCATTGTGCAGAGTTTCACCCATCCTTCGGCCAGGTTTCGCACGATGCCATTATGCGGAGTTCGATTAATTGCCATCTTTGGGCCGTTACTGATGTGTGACTGGGCGAATGAGGCCGATGTTTGGGTGGATGTTAGTAAATTCATAACGATGGACGAAATTTTTGATTTAGCATACAGGGCGGAGTCAAGCGGACTTCAATACTACGAACCTCCTTCCCAAACCGCGGCGTACGATTCGCTGGCTGTACTCGACGCCGAGTTCCAGACGTCTCGCGTCACCAAAACTCGACCCCGGGCGCTTTGTGTGCTTATTTTAAAAACCCGGCCTATCGTTATGAATTTAGCTGTAAAGTACATAATACTATGATAAGATCCCTTTCGCTATCAGTCTTAGTAACTGCGAGGTATCATGGCAACAACATCTGATCTGATTTACAGCTACATTCACCAAGTAGGCTGTATCTTTATAAATACTAAGACTGCGTTGCATAGCGGTTTCAAGAAACGAGAGCAACAGTTCTTGCGATGGATCGGTCATCGCAACATCCTAATTACGTTTCCTCGGACAAAAATACGGGCATAATACATCTAAGTCAACGAAGAATAAAATTTATGCAGCTTGCGCAAGCAAGCTGAGCGAAGATGGAGAGACACATCATATAGCCCCAGGTTATAGAGGATGTTTCGGGCTGGGTTCTGAATGATTGAATGTTCACACAAATCCGCGTCCACCCCGTTTTGCGTCGATTTTCTTGAATCTCTCGTCTTCTTTCCTCTGAATGAAAAGGGTTCGTATCAGGAGATGTATGATAAGTTAGATTATTTTACCTTTTTAATAACGCATAGCGATGCAAGTAAAAGAGAGAGTACAATCGCCATCAACCCATAAATTGATCTGCATGTTTTTCATCGGTAAACGCAACTTCCACTTCAAACATGTAGACTCACGTAAAAATATTGTTCAGGGTATAATCAGCAAAGCCTGTTACTCCTGTTACGCAGAAGTTGCTCGTTACAGTGGCATTGAGATTGTTGATGAAGTCTTGTGAAGTGCAAAAGGCACCTCCAACCTCTGCCAAATCAGTTCCATTGAAATAACCGCAGCATTTAAACTGGAGACTATTAGTATGACGGGGTAGATAGGGATAGAGTATAAAATACACACATGGTCTTGAAGGAAAATGCGAGTTGCCGGAGTAGCTTCAGACCATGCACTGTGGAAGTTGTTGCGCTCCCGTAATGTATAGAACCATACGAACGAGCCAATTATGCCAACGAAGAATACATCCGCAACTAGGATATAGTTCAGGATGACGAGACCGATAGTGACATGGTTCCGTTGAATGATAGCGGCGACAGATACAACAAAGCTAACCAGCAGGGCGACTCCCAGGACGGTACCAGCTGTGCGAAGAGATAAAAGGTATGCCGCAGTTCAACAAAATGTCACGTACCAGTGAGATCAGCATTAGAAATGGTGAAATTCATCAGAACATCCGAACGACGCCATACAATGGAGAATGCGGTTACGAGAGCGCCTGCAGCGAGAAGGCAGACGTCAAAGAGGGCCCAGAACCCCATCAGCTTTCGAGAAACCATGTTGTTCGATTGTAAAAGAGAGGATGCTAGAGAAAAGGCGCAAGTTGAGGATATGAATAACCGTTAAATGTGCAATTTTAATACAAACAACTTGTAGGATCTAGGGGGCGAGCTGAAGAGTGTTGAAAGGAAGGATGGAGGAGAGAAAGAGAAGAGAACGACGTTCAACGTCTCCAAGCGCTAGCGCCGAAGCAATGAAAGGAAAGTGAAGGGAAAGAAAGAATGAAGAAGAAACGAGAGAGAGAAGAAACGAAGACCAGCAGGTTTAAGGTCGTTATGGAAGCCACAACAATCGATATATTATGTAATCATACACCCAGACTTATGTGACACGTCACACGGTCGAGTTGTCTGTATAGACAGCCTTAAGCTGTGCGGCACCGCTGACTCAACTTGTTCTGCAACTACCACCATCCTACAACATGAGCGACGATTGGGACAGCAAGACTGTCATTGGTTTCAAGCGCCAGGTCGCAAAGGTCACCAAGAAGGACTCGGATCTCAACGGTATGTTTTCAGCATGGCTTTCATTGCTGCGTTTCGCTAAATTCTAGACCACAGCTGTAAGCATTAATGTTACAATGGTTATCGGGCCATTTCTCATGACATCTATAGGCTCGCCGCACGGGAGCTGTCGTTGCTACCGATAAGAAGGTCAGCGGAGGCGCCAACAAGGCTCACCAGGGTATGACGTGCGCTTGTGTCCCGTTCAACATGCTTATTTGTTCCAAGGTACCGACCACCAACGTATAGCAAAGCTTGACCGAGAAAACGAGGTCGCCCCTCCTGCAAAGATTGCGCCCTCTGTTGGCAGAGTACGTGCCTCATTTCCTATGTATCGTAACTCGGCTCTAATCCTGGAGCGCAATTCGCAGGCTATGCAAGACGCTCGTCTTGCGCTAAAGCTCACTCAGAAAGACGTTGCCCAAAAAGTGAACGAGAAGCCTTCCGTCATCCAAGAATACGAATCAAGTAATGCCATCCCCAACCCTCAAATTCTTGGGAAACTTGAACGCGCTCTTGGTGTCAAACTTCGCGGCAAGTATAACACTTGATTGACTTGGACCCTTGCACTGATGCATTTCAATAGGTGCTGACATTGGCAAGAAGTTAGCAGGACCCAGCAAGAAAACATAATCATTTTGTGGTCTTCCATGTTCCCTTTTCGGCTTTGCCTGATTTACTCTAGACGTCTGGTCCACTTAGAGCTGTAGATAGCATTCACATATAACATGGTTCAAGGTCATTGACAGAGTACATTTGTAGGTTTCCTGCAGCAGTCCCATCAGTTGACCATTGGAGATTGATGGATATTCATTGAAGTAATCTATGAATCTATGAGGGCTATATACAAATGATACAGTACAATTATAAGCAGCTCAGAAACAAGTTTGCGACGTTGTCGGGGATTGCTAAAAGAAAGCAAAAAGCATAGTGTTGTGCAGTTTCATACTGGAACTGTACGCCATATGGTGTTAGGCATGGAGGATATACTATGCGGCTGTTTGTTCGGCTTCGGTACCCTAATTACATGTTAAAGGTTGACTGCATTCAAAAAAAACTCCTCCGAAAAAAAAGCCTTACATATGTGATATAATCAGGGCTTTCGCATGCCTTGTATTCTTTGAGAAGTTCCTCGCATGATGCCCTGGATAAATGAGTATCTTCGGAGGTCGTATATGGTTGAGAAAGGCCTACCTGGCATCATCAAATTCTTCAAGCCCGTTTTCAAATAGTTTCTCTTTTTTGTATTGTTCCATGAAGGCGTTACGACGTCGAAGCCGATCAAATTGGTCCAACATTCGTTTGAACAGCTTGATCAAAGTATTAATCGGAAAGGAAAGTAGCAAGAAAGTGCACGCACTGAAGCAATACTTGTGTGGTTCGCTAACATCAAGCCGCTTACGCGGTGATTTGTGGTGATATAAGGCGATTTCCGAGTCAAAGCAACTTGTATTGATGCTGGACCCCACGGGATAAAGTTGGCCAGCTGCCGTTCGCGTATACGCAGAAGTGATTGATGAACCTATATAATAAGAGGTTCAAAGGATATTTCGCAAGCAGAATATCAACGAAACCAACATCAGTAGGATCTACGTCGCCTTGGATGATGTTGAGAATTGAAATATAGCAAGCTGTCTTGCTAGGAGTAGTAGAGACCATGCGGTTTTTGGGCTGGAGCAAGCGCCGCATAACGTCAAGAACAGTTGTTCTTCTAATTGGCTTTGCCTGTCAGGTTTTTGGTCTTGAATTAACGAACAGCAAGGGATGAATAAAATGGCAGGTACCTTGTCTATTTGATCGCTCGTAAATGGAGTGTAAGACGTCATCAAGAAATGGCAACGAGGTGTAGGTATCAAGGAGGCAATGATGCCGACGAGATCGTTGTTCATATAACCGGGGTATCGAAGGGTCTGAGTGCTTGCTGCCATAACGGTAGAAACCTGAGCATGAAGTTAGACTTGCTATCGGGAGGAAACTTGGCACAAAAGCATACTAGTTGATTAGTTTGATCAAACGAGGGTGTCTGGACGTGTAATCTGTCTGCAGATATTCGCGCAAGAGCACCGTTATCCAGAACAACAACTGAGTCTGCATGATTAATTAGACGTTTCAGAGTAAGAATCGAGTTGTAGGGTTGCACAACCACGTCTCCTTCTTGTGCATTGGGGAATACGCTATATGTTTGAATCAGCTTCTTGGGAAATTTATCGTTAAGGCGTTCCAGAAGGAACGATCCCAGACCCGACCCGGTACCTCCTGCTATCGAATGCATGAGCATAAATCCCTGAAATGCATGCCGAGAGATTCCTAAGTATACAGTAGAGTGGTTCCTTGACATGGAACGTACTTCTAACGAGTCGCTCCCCTCTGCTTCGCGGTCAATCATCTCCATGGCTTCCTCGTAGATGCGCTCTCCAGCAGAATACCCTTGAGCCCAATTATTGCCTGCACCTCCTCCATCCTTGGAGACAAATATATTTTCTGGATTGTAAAGATTTGCGTAAGGAGAGCTAAGGATGTTATTAATGACCTGCAACAGTGAATGAATATATGAACAGAGGTATGTCCAGTCTACGCACCCTCGGTTCAAGGTCGACAAGAATAGCACGTGGAATGTAGTGCTCGTCATCTGCTTGGTAGAAAAATACATCTTTGCGGTCGCCTCCTTCGGTTGCCCACTCCTCCAGTATCCCGTCTTTACTGATGCCATGTTCGGCGCAAAGCCGCTGCCAAAACACAGAACCCACTTATACAGCATTCATAAAGAAAATATGACATAGGATTTTCGAAGAAACTTACTTTGATTGCCACATTGGCCTAGTTGTACAGTGACGATTTCACGAGGCATACTTTGATTTGGGTTGAGACTCGGAATCGCGAGAGGGATGCACACCAAAGCACGCGTGTCACATACTCACGAGATGATCGTCACACTCAAAAAACTCGTTCAACAAAGAATGATAACACAGAATTGTTGTTACAATACAGTATGCAGGTGTGATAAGGCCAGATAGGAATGACAGATATGTGCGAAGATAGCAAGAATTACAACGACAAAGTTTCTACTGTTGGAAAATAGACCGCGCCACCTAATATCGACCATTAGTGTCCGTTCCATTGTTCACAACCTGATTAACCGACTTACACTCTCAAGCAGCAGCGTGACTTCTGGCCCAATTCGAATAAATTTCTTGCTCCAGAAATCGTATTTTGGGTTACGCAATAGCTCAATGAACGTGACCAGTGCACCCCAAGGATGTGGCCTGTGAACGATGAAACGTTCAAGAAGCACTTTGGTTACGACCTCGCGGAAGCGCTCGTCGTTCACCTCCAAGAATAAATGGAGAATCAAGGAACTGAACCAATGGGTGTGAGCATTGGGATAGCGGAGGTGGAGGATCATTGAGCTAAGAAGATGGTGTTGCCCTTATATAATAATCAGTTAGTAATCTCCAAAAACACCTATTAATACGACTGACCCTCGACATCGAGATTAAGAACCAGATACTGAAGTGCAACGACACCAGGATCGCTCGGCGTGAAAAGTGATGATCCACTCCTTGCTTTTGCTTGGGCCACAGACGAGACACCAATGTACATGACAAGCGAGTTGATCAAAGAAAGGTTGTACGATTCGCAACCATCATCGCCCTTCAATCTCAAGCGATCCTTGAGCGAAGGAAGGAAAGATGGCGTGCCACGGTTGAGAAGGTACTGGTCGAGATAACCCCGGAGATCACCGCTCTTCAATCCAGAAGTGAAATCAGACAAAATGGGAGGAATTGGGCCCATTTCTGGAATAGCATCAAACTTGATATTACGAAGGTGAGGATCTGGGAGGATGATGGCGGGTGGGAAGGCGCTCAGAATGATGTTGCGAAATTGGATGCAACGAGGGGGAATTGAATCACATAGAGTGAAATAATATTCGCTGAGAAACTCGGGAAAATCGTGAAGGAGGACGAGAAGAAGCCTGAGAGCGCCACGATAAAGATCCCTAGCTGCGATTTGGAGGTCTCCATCTTTCATGAAAGGTGCTAAAAAGTTGAAAAGCGATAGAAGCAATTTGTGGAAAGCATCCCATCCCTACGTATTTATTAACAAAAAAAATGATACTCGGAGTATCTAAAGCGCTCACCTCGCGATTTTCCGAAAGCAATAGCTTGGGCATGAATAGGCGATGAGAAATCAGCCCCATCCAAGAAAATGCGAAGCCAGGAAAATAGATCGGTTGCAAAGAGCTGTACGTGTCACTGTCAAAAGTATTGATTCAGAAAAATTGGGAGAATTCAAAACAATGTTCCAACCTTATCACAATTAGCAGTTGGAAGTATACAGGGCCGAGGTGGTTTTCAATGCTGTGGAGATCATTGACCAGACTGGAGAAAAAGCGGAAGAAAGGCTTCTGAGAGAAAGTTGTTTGATTTTCGTGCTGGCTTGACAGAACAAGGACGAAGATCGATAGAATTTTCTTGAAGTAATGTATCTTTGCCTGATCATTGTTGATACCAGAGGCATCGCCGTGATACTTTATGATGTATACGATGAGCCTTGACATGGCATCCACGGCTTGGAATGCGTAGTCATAATCTCCTGTGGCAGCACACTTGTTGAAGTGATTGACGCTGGTTTCCGTGCATACGCGGAAGAAAAATGACGACGCATCTTCTGCTTTCAGGATACCTTGCTTTGTGAGCTGAGTGATAAAGGGTACAAAACTCTTCTCTGGAGAAGCTGAGCGTTGGAAAATACTTATCCATTGCTGGAAGCACATGAATAATTTTTCGCGCATGGCTTCATCTGATTTGGTGCTAAAACCTTCTTCAGGGACAGCCCCAACAGACGTTCGTCTGACTCCTCGCAAGTCATCAAGGAGTCGGTTAACTCTATGATTAATGTTATCAAGACGTCCAGGTCAAAGTAAATCGACGAACGTACTCTTCATTTGCTTTCCCTGCCAACGATAGTTGACTGAAGATCTCGATTGAATACGCAAACTGGTTTTGAGTTGCAACGGGTGGATCAGATGACAAGCACTCTCGGACGAGGTTAGCTGCGAATGTGAGCAAGATCGGGCGAGGATCTTCAAATAACAATTTGGCAAGTTGTTGATCTTGTGAAGTAACGTTAATGAGACCACTTCTCAGTAATGTCACGGTGACAGGTACGTTAAACTTGCGCTGGGACAAATAAGAATCATTCATAAACCATCAATTAGAAATTTGTAAATACCTCGTCTTCAGCATACAATAGCCAGGTGATCGCTTCCTTTGCTACGTCTTCAAATGTGCGGCACAGCTGATCCAACAGAGCAACGTAAACTTCACGACCAAGGGGAGAGTTTGTTTTGTACAAAAGCTGCACAATTTTTTGGGACATCATGAGGGGTGTACGTTCTCTGTCGGCAGCATCGTCTGCAACTAACACAACCTGACGAACGAGGTGGCGGATGTCATGATTGGCGGCCAGACTACCCAATGACTGATTGGGATATTGTAGCATGACTGCCTCCAAATCTCGAGTCAAAACCTAGATCAGACGTTAGTCTTTCTGTTTCTTCTTCCACAAAAAGAAGACATACAGAGAATCGATCCATTGCCTCTTGGTGAGTGTGCAGTCTCTGGTGATTGAACTCGTGCTCTACGGAAGGAGATTGCGAGTAACTTTGAACAGCTGCGTGTATCGAAGTAACAGATGCTGGACGACTGTCGATTCGGCGTTTGGGATCTGAGCCTATAGAATTTTCAGTATTGAATATGCAAAGAGATCACTGAATGCTTTACCAAAATCTTCGTAAACAAAGAACTGATGAGGCTGTACTCCCGTCGGTTTGATTCGCAAGGGATCAGGTAGACTAGCTGTGAAGTTCGAAACAGGAACAGCAGGGTCCCAAAAGGCTTGTGCACTGTGAAGCTATAAATGTGACACCGTTAAATTGAAATGGTACTCTTTCCTCAGGTAAAAAAATTACCTCGCGATGACGTCTGCGAACATCGTAAGATGTAGCAAAGCCTTCATCTACATCCGAGACAGCGCGTTCCATGGCCGCTTTCTCGATGGCGGAGCAGGCAATGTCAAGATTGTCTTGAACTAACAAAGTCACAAGTTGGTCGGATACTATTTGCTATTAAAGAGGTTGAGATTATTTTTTTTAAAAGCTATGGATATTACTAACCTCATTGAACCCATGGTCAATCAAATACTGCCGTAAGTGTGTGGCAAGGTTGCTCTTGAGAGGCTCTTTGCAAGTAACAAGAGCAAGGCTTCCTGCCAATTTTTGCGCCATCAAGTGGCCTGCTCGACGTAACTTCTCCTCATTTGGCTCCGTGGCGAAGTCCTTTGCGACTAACTCCCGGGTAGAGATGCCTGCTATAGTGACGGAACGTTCAACAACAGGGAGAATGATCTGATTTATGTATCAGCGCTGTAAGCAAAGTCACAGGGATGATCTTAAATACCTCTCGGACAGCGCGATCCACAGCATGTTGCACTGCACGCTTGAAGTTAGGATTGACATTGAGAGGAGCGAGCTGATTGCTGATATGAACCACGTGCACTAGATTCGAAAGGATAGCCTCCATATGCGCCCCAAGCACCCTGTGAGATTCAGCGCTCTGAGCACCAAGAGCTAAAACTTGTGAATCAGCAACTTGTCCTGTTGGGTTTTCCCCCCCTATAGGTAACAAACCAATGTCTTCAGGGTAATCGGGGAGAGGAAGGCCCGCCAATGATTCTAACGGACGATTACGAAGGATCGAGGTAGGTTCAACGGTATCAAGGTCAAGTTCCAAACTCTTGCAAAGAATCTCGATATCAAATTTGAGATTGAGCTTCAGCTCCGCAAAATGATAGAGTTCCGCAAGCAAGCTGATAACCGCCATGAGCCATGGGTTGGGGGGTTTAAAAACGTTGGACTTGACACAAGGTTCCAGGGTCTTGCAAACAAAGGGAATGGCTACAATGAGTCTACCACTGTCATAGCCTTCAATGAGCAAGTCCTTGAAGGAAAGATTTTTGTGCTTGATAGGTTGATCACGCGCCAGTGTGATAGTTCCCAACCAAGTACCTACGTTCTTCAACGCATTTCGGTCCGACCCTGATATACTCCGGTCAGAGTTAAGGAGAGCAGCCGCTTTCACGAATGTTTCCTGCAAAATGAGCTTGAATAATGGTTGCCGGTCTAAAGCATCAAGAAAGCGGAGGTAGAGAGGGTGATTGTTGGGCTCGGTGCTGATCCGCTGGTCTACTAGATAATTTGCAAACCATCGCGAATATTGGTCGACAAATTGTTCTCTCATCTCCTGCACTTTGGAATCAAAATTGTTTGGCGCCAAGTTATTGACGATGAATAGAATGCGGTCGGATAGCTCCTCCGGAGGTACTTCCAGGGGTTCAGTAATCTCGTCCGGTTGGATTGCGACGAAAGGGGAAGCATGTTCATATGTAGGGTTAGAGGAGCCCACATTTGAGTCGGGAATATGGTCACTAGGACCACCGGAGCTATTGAGAGCTCGTTGTATAATCGGTACAAGGTCGGGTCGCGCTTCAAGAAGGTGGGGTATTCTGATCAGAGCTTCACATAGTGGGCGCCATTCGGCGAGACGATATTCAAATCGGCTCAGCGCTTGTAGGCCAAATTTGAACAGATTGGTATCAGGTGAACACTTGAGGGCGTCGAGGATGTAACGCATGGCAATCCCGAGGGGGATATATTCAATGAGAGAGTGTCGAATGAGGGAGCCAAAGAGATATCCAGTCATCGCCAGTTCGCGAGGAGGGTAATAAGACTGGAAGAATTTGTATTCGTCGAATAGGAAATGGATCATACAGGAAAAGACTTCGTGGTCACGTGGATTATTCGAGGTCTTGTAGCGCTGGAGCATGGAGATGACTTCGTCGATTGTGGTGTTTTCGTCGTACATTTGCTTGTATATCCCATCAACTTCAGCTTCAATCTCGTTCGAGTATTGGACAACGGTCAATCCAGATTCGACGTCTGAGTTGGGTATAAGGGTCATAAGACGAGGATGGACTTGGAGGCAGGTATTGCGAACTTCGATGCATGCTTCCACATCATTGGGATCCAATAGAGAAGAGCTGCAGATGTCATTAATTGATAACGCGTTCCAATTAAAAAGACATGAAAAGACTGACTTGTTACGCAGAAAGCGGAGGATGATAGTGATAGTATTGGGATTCAAGGACATGGTACGATTCTCAACAGCTGGGTCTGACAATCTAGTCGCAATCTCGCTCTCCATTTTCTGTTCTAGGAAATGGATAACAGCACGAAGGAACTCCACACCATAGCTGGCCACGTTGTCGGCCAGCCATTTGTCAAGATTCAGATATTCGCGACGGGATGCAAGTGCAGCCACATCTAATGTAAATGTAGATGGTCTATCCTCAAGCAATGCATCGAGTATCTAGAATATTTCCCTTAGTGAATATATGCAACTATGAAATGCGTGTTAGTTCACCTTGAGGTCCTGAGCAACATCCAGAATCCGGGTGATGTTGAGAGGATTTTCTTCATAAAACTCGCGGAAAGCAGTAGTTAGATAGGAAGGATCGATTTGCCAAATGCGCATGAAGACAAGCTGATGATTTGGATGCCCCGCAAGGAACATAGCCAAAAGTTTGCGGGAGTATTCCACGCGTATTTCATTCCAGGGTAGATCCTGCATGTACATCAATAACCGAAGGATAAAGCAATAGGAGCAACTGACAGGTACTTGGAGTAAACCCATGTGAACAATCTCCGCGCTGATCTTGATGGCTTTATCCAACATCTCCCGTACACAATGACGAATTTCCATAGAATCTGAACCAGCGAGGCGGACTAAAATTTGGAAAAGCTCTAAAGAATTCCATGTTTGTCCTTGCACATTAGCAGCAAGAGATTTGATAGTCGGACTTGCAATAGACACGTCGTCGACAGTAACGATCCTACGACCAGGCAACTGAACGAAGTTGAAAGTATCTGCTGGAAGTGAAAGCAAGGCATCCAAAAGCCGCAACTGGTACAAGGAGTTCGACCATGTTTGCCAAAATCCGGTAACTGCGTGAGGCTCAGCACCGCGGGGAGAGTTCAACAAAATAGCGATCAACATTTTTAGTGTCGCCGTGTCAACACCGTGTCGATCTGGACGATCAAAAGACTTGATGACGCTAGGCCAATTCAGAGGTACATCCTGCAAAAATACATCATAAGTTACTTATTGAGGCTGTTTGAAATTGTTAAAGACTCACATAACTGACCAAAGCGCGAATAAACGTGCCAACATCGCATATCATCGACCCTTCTGTAGCCAAACGCGATAAAGTCGATATGATGTCTATCACTTGGGCATCCCGAGGAGGATTCGATTCTGTGATGCCAAAGCGCTCCAGAAGGCCTCTGACCACTTCTAGATCACTCGTTATATCTGGACCCAATTGAACTAAAACATCAACCAGTGTCGTGTTCGCTTGAAGGCTGGGGAAAAGAAGGGGGAAAAGTTTCAGAATCTACCGCCCAAGCCTAACTAACAAAAAAAAAAAAAAAGAATATACCTCAATTTGGTAAATATGCGATGCAAGACGGGACTCATTGCCTCTTTTCCCATTTTTGTTTGACCAGCAACGACTAAAGCCTGCCGTTGTGCAGGTTCCAAAATAGGAGCTTCGGGAGGGACGTCTGACAGCAGATTTGACATGAGTTTGGTTAACTGGCTTTGAGTAAAGTCGGCATGGTCAAGTGGGGGAGATTGACACAATTCGATCATGGCATTATCGAATTCAGAGCGAATGATAGTCATGGCCTGATTTGCTAGCTCTTTGCGTGTATGACCAGAAACGACCGCAGCAGCGAGAACAAGCCGTTCCAGTGGTCGCAAGCCAACACGATCTACGAATCGAGCGAAATCAAACTGTCTGAAACTCTCCCCTTCACCTCCACCTACTCCCTCCCTAAACCTATCCGCTAGAAATGGGTCACGAGCGAGACGCTGAGTTTCTTGAACTAACAGCCGAAATGTGAGAGAGGTAGATGCGTCAAACGCGGAGGCTGGAGGCGAAGGTAGAAGACGAGCTTGCGAATGAACAATAAGACGACGAATGAAGTGTATGTATGTGTCTGTTCCATGTTGCTCCGAGAGCTGAAATAAAAAACCAGGAAGAGATCAGAACGCAGAATAGTGTAGGGGGGGGAAAAAAAACAACGCACAGAACGTATTTCCATCTGATTTCTCTCGAAATTCTCCTCCGTTAAGGTAGATAGTAGAAAAACAATCTGAGCCTTAACGATGGTGTGTATGTTCGTCGCCGGCGGGTTGTCCATATGGGACGACCTGGATGGGGTCACCGAGCGCCGGGCAACGCTTCCAGGTCCTGTCGCCGTTTTGAATGATTGTATCGAGGGTAAGTGGGGAGATGTGAGAAGCAGGCCGCCTCCAACACGGGTTCGTCAATGTGCAGAGTGGCAGCAAGTCACTCGTAGCCTTCTGCGCTTGGTGGGGACGTTTCAAACTCCGCCTCAATATTTATGCCTCGACGATTAATAAGTCGAATGGAGCTCAAATTTCTCCAAGCTTTATATTTAGTAAACGTCATATACACCATTGATACGCTCTACAACTAGATTCCAACTCCCGGTTTGTAGACACTGAACAACCATGCTGCCGAGGCCGCGAAAATGACCATGAATGCATAAAAAACCTGACCTTCTTTGTACATATCTCCACCTGACAGAAAATTACGTATTGGGAGGAATGCAAGGCCCACAATGAAATTGACAATCCCTACCGCATATGAGAAAAATAGTAAGATAGTCAAGTCAACACTTACAATTAAGAGAAAGAGCAACGGATGAGAGTGCTGATACCGCCTAAAAAAACTATCGAACATGTGTACCGATATTATGGACATGAAACTCACATGTGCAGGCGAAACTTCCGGAATAATGACAAATGGAATGGGGCCCAACCCAAAAGCAAAAGACCTAATGAGAGTGAGAATAAGTCAAATTCAGAGAGGGAGAATAAGTAGGGAGAAATGATACTTACATCACGAAAGTCAGAATTGATATGCTAGAGAGCGATGATGCGCCGGAATCCAATCCATATCCCAAGAAGAAGAGAGAAACCAGCTGGCCCGCGGTTGAGATCAAGAGTAAGTGTCGTCTTCCAAGTTTCTGGAAAAGGTATGTTGGTTAAATTCGCTCAGAATAATGTCTGGTGTTAACCTACGTCTATTAATATGATTGGAGGGAACGTCATAATGACATTCACAATAGTAATGCCCAGTGAAATATAAGCCCCAAGGTCGGGAAGGGATTTAGAAAGAATATCATTGCTGTAGTAGAGAACTTTGCACAAATTCCAGCCAGGCATCATGTCCAAAATAACAAATGTACAAACCTGCATTGACGCCTGAGGATAAAGCATATAAACAAACGACATCTGATGAAATTGCATAGAAACAAACCAGAAACTTGCTGCGCTAACATTGCTGAACTGACAATGGCAAGGGGTTTTCTGAATTCTTTCATGGAAAAGACTTGAGGTACAGTGACATTGTCAAGTGTGGACGTGTCCGTCGACTCTGGTTGTTCAGTGGCCAGAAGAGATTCCTCGGCTTAAATGGCAATGTCAAAAGGATGCAATTTAGAACGGTACATTTATCTTACAGGCCAAAGATGGGATCGAATTTCCCCATAGCCGTCTGGCTGCAGTTTTATGTTCATCTAAACGCCCTGTGCGTAATAAAAACGCGGGAGATTCCGTGATCATTGAGCTGGACAAGTATTGCAGAACGGCAAGGCAAAACGACAAGAAGAAGACATAGCGCCACAACCCGGGCGCTGCCAAGTTTATTCCCGCAACTTGAGTAAGCATAATGCCAGAAACGATAGCGAGCTGGGTAAGAACGCCTGGGATAAAAATCAAGATCTTGTAGACATCCTCTACCAAACATGTACGAACCGACACTGCCACTGATTTTGGTAGGTGCTATTTCAGCGAGATAGATTGGACCAACACATAGACCGAGACCAGAGCCTATTCCAATCAAGAATCTGGGAGCGTCAGTGTCAGTGTTGCGGATCTATGCATGGAAGCAGAACAAATATGCTTACCTCCCGATCAACAGCAGGTAAAGAGAGTTACTGAGGCCCATGAGAGCTGTACCAACTGTCATGAAGATGGCACATATGCGGTTGGAGCCTTGCCTGCCGGCACTGTCCATGACTAGATTGGCGACCAGGCTGCCAGCGAGACCACCGACAGTGAAGATGGAAGTGAGAAGGGAGAAGGTGATATCGGACATTGGAACGCAATCGGAGAGGCGGGGAGTGGCGGGGAAGGCATTCGGAATAGACCCCTTGCATGTCAGGACGGCTTGGATCTGGTTGAGGACAGAAATGTGGTAGCCATACTGAACGGTATGAGCACGAGAAGGAGAATGTTGAAAGACAAGATACCTGGAATGCAACGACGAGGGCCCAGAGACAGACAGCCCAGCCGTAGGGAGTGAAGGAGGCGCCGTTGCGGGGCATGGTGGATGTATTCACAGGGGTGACGGCGAGGGATGACCGGCGCGGCGCTAATATTGTAGTGATGTTACACTCGGAATCATGATTCCAGCCTCAGCCTGAACATACATGCGGCTGTCCCGGTCGCCTGACTGACCTTCTACCTTTGCTTCCCTCCGCACCATCATCTTCCTCATTGAATTCCTGGCCTTCGGTGCCCAAAGTCTCTCTTAGCGAGCTAGCTTCGAACGCCAGATTAATATTCTGCGCGTCGATATCCGACCCCGCTCATTTATCCTCACATTCGTTCATTATTTATCCTCAGTCCGAGAGCTGTCCGCCATGAAATCTGTCTTGGTTCCCGTTCTTCTCTGTGCCGCCTTTCAGTCCGTCTTTGCGGCAACTGCAGACCAATGGCGAGGCCGTTCAATATACCAGTGCGCCCACTACCCCTCCCTCTATCGCTACTCGCTGCTAAAAACCCGGTGGCTGGTAGAATAATTACGGATCGCTTCGCTCTTCCTAGTGGAACGGATCCCAATGCATGTCAGCCCAGCGAGCAGACCTGGTGCGGTGGAACATGGAATACGTGAGTTAATTATGTCATCCGCCCTGTTTGCTTCGACACAATCTGCCCAGGATTCGGGAGAACCTCGACTACGTCCAAAACGCTGGATTTACAGCGAGTATGTACATTTCTCGTGTCTTCTTCGTACGTTGACGCCCTTGGTTCATGGTTGCAGTCTGGATCAGTCCTGTGAATCAAAATTATCACGGACCTCGCTCGGCATATGGAGACGCCTACCATGGCTACTGGATGGCTGATGTTTCTCAGCTCAACGATCGTTTTGGCACGGCTGATGATCTCAAAGCTCTCTCTGCAGAAGTACACCGCCGAAATATGTATGTCGAATATTTTTCTTCGCAGTCATTAAATCTTCACTGGGGAGATCAAGGTATCTCATGGTCGATGTGGTCGTCAACAATGTCATGGCCACAAGTACTACGCCGGATTACTCCAGCTATTTCTTCAAAGATGCAGTATGTCTTGCTAAATCACACGCGAAAAATGTATGCTTATGCTTATGCTATTCATGTAGTCGTTATACCATCATTATTGCCCCATCGAGTGGGGAAACACCACGAGTGAGCAAAATTGTTGGTTGGGGGATACCAAAGTCCCCCTTCCTGATGTCAATACCCAAAACCCCACTGTCATTTCCCAATATGGCACTTGGATTGCGGATCTCGTCAAGGAGTACTCCATTGATGGTCTACGCATTGATGGTACGCTCTTCAAACCGTTCATGATTTCGACCTATCTGATCGTCTCTGTTAGCGGCTAAGTATGTTTTCAATGAAGGCCTTTGGTACGTTTTTCGAAAGAGTCGTACTGACTGACTAAATCCCTAGGCATGTGAACATCGACTTCTGGCCCGGCTTCTGTGCAAGTGCAGGCGTCTTCTGCATCGGAGAAGTCTTCGGAGGCTCAGATATTGAGTAAGCTACATTGATATTCTGACCTCTAATGCCAGGCTGATCATCTATCAAGCCCCATTGCCATGTATCAAGGGCCCCAAGCCTTGGATTCAGTCCTCAATTTTCCGTTGTACACTGCCCTTTTATCCGCTTTCACTATACCTGGCCCCCAAAATATTTCGGCACTGACACAGGTATTCGAGGATTCCAAAACCAAATTCAAGGTAATCATAAAATCAGACACAAGGCCATGCTTCTATATTGATTCATTATAGGATGTTGGCTTGCTGGGCAATTTTTTGGAAAATCAGGATTTACCTCGATGGCACAACCTGTCGGTTGATCCGCAATCCATGTAGTAAGTCGCATTACCCAGTGTTGGTATAATGTTGTCTTATATTTTCAGCAATGCCATGACATTTGCGTTCATGTCTGACGGTATTCCTATCGTTTATTATGGGCAAGAGCAATACTTCAGTGGCAATACAGACCCTGTGAGGGAAACTCGGCTCACACCATGTAATCTTCTAACCACAAGTTCTGAGTCCAGTTCAACCGAGAACCTTTATGGCCATCCAACTATGCAAAGACAGATGCATACAATTTAATAGCAACTCTCAACAAGGTATCGTTGCCTTCTTTCGTCACCGCATTCGCTAATGTGTACCAGTTTCGCAATTTCCTCGTCAACACAACAAATTGGGCCACACAAGAAGCTCAAATTCTGACGACAAGTCCTTATGGGTTGGCCATCATGAAAGGACCTGTCATTTCCATCGTGACCAACATTGGCTCTCCTGTATGACTTTATATCTTTTGAAACATATATTATATATCAGTGCCCTCACATGCTTTCTAGCCCCAGAATGGTACCCATATCGCAGTCAGCTCTCCATATTCATCCTCAACGGCCATGGTCAAGTGCGTGTCTACTTTCTAATTTGCAGTTACTTTTTGACAATCATATAATTGTCACAGCATTCTGACTTGCGCCCAATGGGCGGTTGGTGCCAAAGGCATGCTCGACGCCCAATATACCCTGGGCGGGGTTCCCAACATTCTGGTTCCTCTCGAGATGCTGAACGGATCCGGAATGTGTGAGAACGAACTAGGTATCATTGCTGGCAATGGAGGCAAGGCCGTCGCCCTCAATAGCTCCAGCAACATCATCTCGCCTACCTGCTTCGTTACCTTTTTGGTTATTAGTACACTGGGATTAATTTTTACTGTCATAAGCTAGGAAAATAACTTGAACACATTCACACATAATGATGAACACTTTTTCATAAATTAATGTATGAATACATGGCCGCCTTCTGAGAACGATCTCTTCTTGCCTGTTGAGAATTTCATTAGGCACAAAGGTATCATGCATGCACAAACATTTTTATATGGCGAGGAATAGGATCCTTTGCTGATTGCGAGCGAGCAATTTCGATTAGGGTGAAGCCAGGGAACAAACAAATGTCAATAGTAGCTCGAAAATTGGTGGTCAAAATTCGGACAGAAACACTATCCCACCTACCGTACACAGGGCATTCAAATGATGGCCAATCTATCTAAAACTTGGAATACACATTTGAATAGGTACCTTACAGGTTCACTAAAAAAAATTTAAGGAAATAATGCCATTTTTCGTAAGATATTTGCATCAAACATTAATCAAAGTCACCTACATCAGCAAAATAACAAATTTGCCGTCTTTGTTGACTTGTAAAAAGTTGAGAGAAAATCAAACATATTTGTTTAGCTTTCTCCATGTATGAATTACCATACAATGATGTGGAATGGTCGTTCTCGTTCTGAGTGTCGTCTAAAAATAGCGGGCATGAGGCTGTCGATTTGCCGATTCTGTGCCCCTTTTGGGGAGGAAAGGGGGGGAAATTATGTAACTTTTTGCCAAATTGGACATAGCTTTTTGGAAACGCGGCTCTTCGGCTTTTAGGACATTTTTTTAGACTTACACTGTGAAACTTCGGATGCTAACCATCCGTGGCTCATGTAATTATCAGTCTATATCTCAATAAGTCCTCCATATTTTCTTTTGAGTCTCATATATTATAGCTAAATTCATAACGATAGACCGAAATTTTTGATTTAGCATACAGGGCGGAGTCAAACGGACCCCAATACTACGAACCTCCTTAATCGCCAACTGCGGCGTACGATTCGCTGGCTGGACTCGACGCCGAGTTCCAGACATCCCGCATCACCAAAACCTCGACTCCGCTTGACTCCGCCTTGTGCGCTAATTTTAAAAATCCTGCCTGTCGTTATGAATTTAGCTGTAATATACTTCTTATTTTTGGGTAGATATACCCATACAGAAGTTGGAAAAATTGGCTCTTCCTTGAATACTCGTCGGACAGTGCCACCAAGTTGAAAAGCCACTCGATTCAAACATGTGATTGCCACGCATGGAGTTCAAACGTTCAACTATTGACCAGTCTCACACAATAGATTATAATATTCTATACTCTTTTGCTGAGAAACTGTGAGTGCGAAGCGAGCATGTCATCCGCCTGTCAGCGGTCCGTAATTTATATTCGCAACGTCTTCTGAGGGCTTTTCATACTATGTAGAGCATCCTCGTTTGTATGTTGATGGGAGTATCATCACCAAGACATCGGTTCACTTAGTTTCCAATCCGCATCCCATACCCTGATAAGCATGCGTAAGGGGAAGCAACTGTAAAGGCGAACAATTTAACTTACCCAGCAGCCTGTATACCTCCAGCCCCAAAGGTGTCCATGCTAGTATCCACCACCACCCAATCAGGAACAGCTACACCAGTTCGGAAGGGAAATAGACGTGTGGCTCTTTCGAGCCCAGAGATCTCATTGTACATTATGAACAAGATGAATGATTCAGACTCTTCCTGCATTGGATGCGGATGGGTGAAAAGGACAGCTATATAAGTAGCATCAGCTTCGAAGTCAATTGCCAACCAATATGTCGTATTCGACAGAAAAGCTAACCATGTTCGGATTTATTGAATTGTCGCCACCCGATATGAATAATGTTATCAGTGATCCCGACAGAGGTTAGATTCTTGGCTAAGATCTTTTCTGCAAGCAGAGAAGACGGACGACTGATGAATACCACATTTCCAGAAGGCCAGGATCCGCAAGCTAACGCATTTTCCGGTACAATTTCACTGTCAATCTTATGGTAAAGGTGAAGCACATGAGCCAGGCGCTGTGCCACAGATAGCTCGTCCGTGAACAGTTGTGACGATACGATTATAGTCATAGGTCCCGAGGTCGATAGAATAGACTGAATGCGGCCAGGAGGTTGTCTTCTTCTAATGATGGAGGAATCTGTCACCTGTACAAATATACATAAGATGTCCACTATGCGTCGAGCAAAGGTTGTGATACTGACCTGCCATTTCCCTGGTTGAACTCTATGTATCCGAGTCTCCGTTTGAAGCCTGCGAACAGCCAATATTTGGTCACCGATGAATATCTCGTACGGCGTCGGTCCAGTTGAGATACTGAATGTGAGAACATTGAACGGTTCAACACTAAATCTATACTGGTTCATCTTCCGAATGTGTAGCCTAGCAAGTCTGGAGAAATGCAAGTTATACTTTGTAAATTACGTGAGCGTGCATTACAAAACACACCTTCCAGGTATCAGTAATTGATCCACTTTCCACCCATGCAATGGACCACATTCACGAGGATTGGCGACCGTAAGAACAAATGAATCCGAATGCGTTGTTGACTGATTCGAAAAGATACTCGCAAGAAACATCTGAACCTCTGGCCTCTTTAGTATGGTGGGGTACCAGTGAGATCCTCCGATGTCTTCCAAGTATCTTGATCGACGGCAATTAAGCTGAAAGTAATGGTCCAGCAGAACAGATGTTGACATACGTCACGTTTGCAGAAGGATACCAAGATTTCAACGTCCCAACAAGCTCTCGAGAATGCCATACCGGCACATTTTCGTCGTTTCCGCTAAGCTGAAAATGAGCGATGTTTATATCAATTGCGAGGACGGATCTTACCCGTGTATCACAAGCATTGGTATATCGACGAGGTTAGTTATATGCAAGTCATTGTCATCTGGGGTAAGAGAAGTTTCCAAGATAGACAATAGAGCAGGATCAATGAAATGTCGACTCCTGGAACAGTCATTTTATCTAGTAATCACACCAAGGAATCGTATAGGTAATATATACCTTGCTAACATCAGTGAAACGTACATCTGGGACTTCATATATCCAGCAGCCGGAATCGCTGCATGCGCAATTTTAATGGAAACGTAGCGAAAGAATTAATCTGCACGAACCTGCAAGTACTCTGTCAGGGAATCTAGAAGCAATATGCCAAGTTCCTTGTCCGCCATTCGAATGACCCATTAAGACAACCTTTGTATCCTTTGGAAATATCCATGATGCAGGAAAATTGAACCTTCGGTCGTGAACGAGGTTTGCCAATGAATCCAGAGCGGACCATACATCATTTGTACTGGGCCCATGCCAATCAAGACCCTGGGTTCATCTGGTCATGACTACTATATGTGCACATTTGTTAAATGTTCTCACCCAAGATGTACGACCACTGACTGCAATCATCCAACTGGAGTTTGAGACAGGGAGCGATTCTATCCAGAAATCTTGACCAAAGATATCGACACCAGCACCATCTAGCACCAAATACCATGAAGGGTACAAATATTATCCACATGTGCGACTCATGAGTATGAGCACATGTGTAGTACTTACGAAGTGCTAATATAGGAGGAGTCTGTGCAATATTATCGAATGTCGGGGAAACAGCCAAAAAGGCACTTGCAGAAGTTCTGGCCAATAGGAAGGTTCCTTTCAATGGTTGGTCTCTGAGTGATGAAAGACGCCTTTGGGAAATTGGAATAGACAAAGAAAGATTTTCAATCAAAGAACCTGATTGCAGCATGACATTGAAATCTATTTCTTTCGCCATAAATGGAGCCGACTGCTCTAAATAGAGAGCAATCACTCGCGTCTGCAATGGCGCTATGAAGCTCTGATTATCCACGAGTTTGATATTCACTCCCTGCTTCAAGTAATGAATAGCGAGTCTTGAAAATTTCCCAAAATAAAACCTCACGTTTGTTGGCCTATTCAAACTAACATTTTTTATAGTCCACCATCGATTTGAACTTTGGATTCCGATACCGATTACGTTCCCGAACGCGTAGCCGTCAACAAAATCGCAAACGACATCTTGCGACTGTTGGTGAACGATCTGGATGTTTTCATCTTGTGGCTGAATGTGGATGCTGAGTTTCTGAACTGGGACTTCACTGTGGTTTACAAGCGGGTCCCCAAACAGCCGTATCTGTAACGGAAACACGCACGTATCAAGCATGCATAGTAAGCAACGTGTTGTTACAAGGCCTACCTCATAGTCTCCACTGACAAAGATATCGTACTTGGTTGGTTGTGTAGTGGAGGGCGGCACCGGTAACGGAACAACATGGGGCAGAGCATGGACAAGATTGTAGATATTCCCAGCAAACCAACGCGGGGTGAAGGTAGACCTGTCGTATTCCTGAGGTCTGAACATAAAGTATGAGGCCTGCTTGAGTTCAACAAGGACGTTAGGGATATCGTCCCTTGAAGCTACCGCGGGTGGATGAGCCGTCAATGTCGCACGTAGGATAGCATGGTGTTGCAACGCTGCCCAGCCTTCCGTTGCTCGAAGACTTTCCCATCTGAACAAACCTAAGGTCATGCCCTTATACGCGAATCAATGTGGACGCACCGTATTTTTGGGAAAGAGATTTCAATGTCGCCCTCGGGTGTTGAGGTTGTCTTGGACCATTTAACGGTCCCCCCATCTGCATATGCAGAAGGCCAGCTTTCTTCGTATTCAATTGGCTTTGAGACTAGAGCAATGTTAATGAAGCAGGATATATAAACCACGTTGTGTGCTGAACTAATATTTACGATTTAGGGGAAAGGCTGGCGAAAGGAAATGTTGTTCGCGAGCATGTATTGGAAATGGGCCCAGTACCTATGTCTCATGAATATCGCTTTCGGCACAAATTTCACCGCACTCACATCCCATGTTGAGTCTAGGTCAAAGTACCAGGAGTGATGGCGAGAAAATAGAGTTGGGTCGGATTGCATGCCTGTTGCAATAGAGAGAGAATGAAGAGACGGACACTAGTTATCTATTATACAAACGGAAGATAATTGTATATTACACGGGCCGTTTGTATAGCGAATCCGTGTAGACCAAACAGAGGGCGCAAGCTTCGCCTTGGAGTGACAGTGATCATCCAATCGTCAATCACCATCCATCTTAACAATGTCCGGCACCAGACAAGGTGGCAAACTTAAGCCCCTCAAGGTCATCTTATTTCAATGTTTATGTCATGCATGACTAAAATATGTAATACAGGCTCCCAAGAAAGAGAAGAAGGAAGAGACCGAGGAAGAAATTGCCTTCAAGCAGAAAAAGAAAGAGGAAGAAGCGGCCTTGAAGGCTGCACGGGAGAAGGGTAGGCTGCTATACAAATCAAAGCCACCATGTATTAGCTGACTGCTTGCGTTCATTTTTCTAGCCATGAAGAGTGAGTCTACAGCAGAGTGATGTGGTATCGATAGGGATTCTGACTTTCTTTGCTCAAGGTGGACCGCTTGTTGGTGGCGGAATCAAGAAGTAAGTGGCATTGAATTTGTATCATGAAATTCTGGAGTAACTTGAGTGCAGATCTGGCAAGAAGTAGCGGGGAGGTGTGGATGACTTAGTAGATATTGTGAAGTTATGAAATAGAATTTGCGCGTGTTTGTATTCAATAATTGTGCACAGACAGCAGAGGGTGATGTTAGTTGCATCCGTCCATCACACCTCACCGCCTCCAACTTCCCTCCTCTCGACGGCACTCATGCTGAGTTCTCTCCAAGGAATACAGTCCAACAACCAGCAACAGCAGATTCAGCCACAACAGCAAAATCAGCAACACCAGCCAGGCCAGCAAGGCACAATACCCCCTCCGCCACCACAGAATGGCCAAGATTTTACCCTCTCCAGTGTTCTTCACTATCTCCAAACTGAGTGGCGAAGATATGAACGCGATAGAAATGAATGGGAAATAGAGCGTGCTGAAATGAGGGTTCGTATTTTGTCCTTCACATACTCACGTAGGTTCTCATTCTACCAACGGCGACCCGATAGGCACGTATCGCTTTACTTGAAGGAGAGAGGAGGTCATTTGAAAATGTCAAACTTGATCTCATGAGGAGGATTAAGATGCTGGAATATGCTCTTCGAATGGAAAGGTGCTGTTGTTTCTGGGTATCGCTTGTCAGTTGACGTGACGAAGCACGCACAGATCTAAACAACTTTCCCTACCGGCTTCACATTCGGCACCTCCAACAAAGCTTTCAACAATTCAAGCAAACGCTGCGGCATCTTCACAGAAAGATGACTTACATAGCCAAAAGGAAGAAAGTGGCGGTGGCAGCTCACCGAGAAGTGAAGGTACGCGTTTGCACTCTGGTTCCTTCAACCTACAACCTATGCATTTGTCTATGCAGATTCTCCACTACCCGAAAATAGACTTCCAAATGGTGCTGGGTCGACAGCTGGGCCACCTAGGGCAGGTTCTTGGGGTGCCACAAATTGGCCTAATGCCATGGCCAGTGGACCTGCTGCCCTCGGGAAGCCTCCTCTGGGAAGAGATCCAAAGAGTAGAGCGCGTAGCCGCGATTATCTGAAGCAGTGCGTTCTGTCTTCTCCGTGACTCAATGCTCACATTTGTCTGATGTTTATCACACTACCCTTATCACGTCGTTCGCTAGATGCCTTCAAGAAATATCATATTTGACGTCTCCGCAAGCCATGAATCCTCTTCCAAACAGACCGCTAATGAATACCTCCTCCGTTTCTCTCTCTCTGCCAAATGTACCGTCGTTAGACCAAATCTCCTATTCAGGCCGACCTCGAAAGGTTTTACCCGAAGGAGGCAAGGAATTCCCCCTTAATGGCATGAATGCGATATCTGGACCCCTACCTACGTCAACACCAAATGGAGGTACACAAGTATCTCTTCTGGACCGCAACAGCCAACCAACTATTGGGAATGGGTCACAACCCTCTTTTTCTCAGTTGGCTCCTCAGACCACCAGTCAGAGTACACAAGAGCCGTCACTGAATGCTCAAAATGAAAAATCAGGAGAGGCCGACAATGAAGCTCGCCAGCGGACTGCGATCTTCCGCCCTGATGAGGCTGGTGAATGGAAGGAGAAATTTCGACAATCAGCAGAAAAGGCTAAGCTGGTGAGAGAACTCTCCCAGTCGACAGATTCAAGACCTTGGGATAGGCATAGCGAAGACGACGAATCAAAGGAAGAGGAAGGCGAGGTTGATGACGAAGAATCAACACTGATTGGAGAGAGCGAAGGCACCAAGCTATGGAGGGCTAAAAGAACTTTAAGAAAGTTAGTGTCAAAAAAACCAATTTCGGAACTGCTTGGAGCATTGACAATAAAGCTCAGTCATCTAGATGCAGTTCGTGCATTGGCTTTCCATCCAACAGAACTCTGCCTGGCTACTGGAGGCGATGACTGCACAGTTAAGATTTGGCGAATGGACGTGGCCAGCTTGGCTTCTTCAAGGTATATTTCTCTCCGATCTCTGTCGACCCTCGAGCTCTTATTCACCCACATCCAGTTCACGTGCAACAACCGAAGTTGAACCACAATTAACTCTTCGAGGGCATTCAGCAGCAATCACTCGCTTGATCCATTCGCCTTCCAAACAACTCCTTTACTCCGCGTCCCTTGACTTAACAATTCGAATTTGGGCACTTCCAACGCAATCACACACAACATATGCGCCTTATGACGAGACACGGTCCAGAGGAGAACTTGTTGGACACACCGATGCGGTCTGGGATCTCGCCCTTGTTAGGGATGAGAGCACACTGATAAGTTGTGGTGCAGAAGGCGCAGTGAAAGTCTGGGATGTGAGTGGACCTTCTGGAGGCGGATCTCTCAAGCTGTCCTGGGGATGGAATGGCATTGAGGAAGGTGATGATGTGCATGAAAATCCGGACGCTCCTGGAGCAACTTCCGTGGAAGCCGTTAGGACAGATTTGAAGAAGGTTGCAGTTGCTTATCAAAACTCAATTGTCAAGATTTTCGACATTGAGAGTGGTAAAGAAGTTTTGCGACTAGAAAGTGATATGAGCTATGGTAAAAATTTCCGGTGTATTAAACGATATACCCTAATTAGATCCCCCACAGATGGAACGCCTGCGACACAAATCAACCGGATCGTATCGCATCCAACTATGTCTATTCTTGTTACTGCCCATGAGGACAAGTTCATCAGGATCTTTGATCTTACAACCGGTACGTTTTATCTTCGCCGTCATTTTGATAGTTTGCCTCACACCGAGATAGGCCAATGTACACATTCAATGCCTGCACACTTGGATGGTGTTACGTCACTTTCCATTGATGCGTCCGGCTTCTCTCTCGTGTCCGGAAGTCATGATTGCTCGTTGCGTTTTTGGGATCTTCTCGGATCTCGATCCTGTGTGCAGGAGCTGACTACGCATCGTGAAAAGGCGCGTGAAGGCGTGCTGGATGTGCAGTTCCATCCTTCTTTACCCTTTCTGGCAAGTGGAGGCGCTGATGGCGTCGTCAAATTGTATGCTTCATCATAGCTTGTCCATATTTTCATTTTATATTTCTGGTAGACTCTCTGCATACCATATTTCGAGAGTTTCTAACTATTCTTCCTTCATTTCCCCATTCTTTTTTCCCGTTTTATTGAATGTCTACTTGGCAAACCTTACGACGGCAAACCTTACGACCTCGCGCTCAGTGATAAGTACATTATACCGTATTATCTTATGCCAAACATTTTCCATTTGGCTGGATATGTTTGTTTGGGAAAGCACTATGTCAAGTTATCATGATAGATTTGTTTAGCTTGATTTCGAGAGTGGA
Source organism: Pholiota conissans (assembly GCA_015484465.1). Lineage (NCBI taxonomy): Eukaryota > Fungi > Basidiomycota > Agaricomycetes > Agaricales > Strophariaceae > Pholiota > Pholiota conissans. The sequence continues at coordinate 26,356 of MU155323.1, forward strand.
AATGTTAGATGAGATGCGAAACTATATAAGGCTACAATTTGTGGCAAACTATAAATACAAGATGGAATTTAAAAACTACAGATAAATCATAAAGGCTGTCTTCATCTCTCATATCACTGTATGATTGATTAGATGAGAGTGCCTTCATGACAACAAATAAGGCTCACAAATATATGTGCCTTGCTCCGCAGCAACAACTTTAGCACCCAGCTCCTTCTTCTCGATAATTTCACGAATTTGTCCAACAATTATATCTCGTATATGCAGACCTGAGTTAGAATTCATGTCATCTTTGCAATGTATAACGTAGACGCAGACACCGGAGAGTGCATTCTTCAAGTCTTCGGGAGTCAAGGAATTACGTTTCTGTCTTTTCCGAAGGGGGCGCTTCTTGACTTGGCTCTGTGTCATCGTGTGCCTATATTTCACCACTTCAGTTGCGAGTGAAGTAAGTTCATTGGCCAGATGTTCGGGGGTTAGATGTCCATAGAGCAGGTCATCCTTTCGACCTGAAGGCCACGAACATTCAATAAATATAGTCGACAAAGACTCTGGTATTTTGGGTGCGGACACACGCCAGATATCAATAGTCAGGGGTTTATCGGACAAAGAATCTGGCTCCACGTCGCCAAAGAAGAGAAATTCACGTTGGGAGAGGTCATGCCGCACAAAAAAAGCAGCAGAGTTATACTGTCCCAAAGTATTCTTGCCATGGTTCAGAGGCATTGCCATGACCGAGATGTTTGGGAACACTGTCTTATATTCCCCATCGGGTGACAAACTGTACTCGGGAACGTTTGATTGAAAAGTACAGGGTCAATAGTACAAGCCATGACTCACGTGGAATACAACAGCATTACTGCATCGTCTTCTTCTTTCCAAGAGGCAAGGTTGGGCCATATTCTTCCAGAAAAAACAAGTTCAAGGTCTTGTAGTGTCTGCTTCAAGCCATAGATACGTTTTCTTGGACCCCGCAGAGAGCCCGCAGATAGGACGAGACTGTTAACGTGGTCGAGATGAGCATGTGTCACTAGGAAGCATCTGTTGTTCCAGGACGATGAATACGAGAATAAAGTGTTTAAAAAATGAGAAGTATACAGGCTGAAGCGCTGGCGACGCACCGTACGAATGAGTATATATCCGATGCAGAATATACTCTGCTCGGTGGCCCAGATCTAGCCTTGCTGGAATGAATTACGGAGGGATCCCTTCGAAGAAGACGTGCAAGAGTGCCCTGTCCTGATCCTAGAGGTATAGGTGAGATGCCGGGACAAGAGGTGCAAAAGTGATAGAAGTGCATGCCTGCTTCAAGAGCGACAATACCATCCTCCCACTGAGCGCCGTGAAGCTTTAAGAGATAACTAGTGGTGCGTGAGAGATAATATAGCACAACTTGGAAGAACATACGCAGAGAGATTCGTTTCGTCTGGGCCACCGCCAGACCCGACGACAAAGAAGTCGAAGACGGGAGAATGAATCATTGGAAATTATTGAATGGCAGGAAGGGTCTGCTATATATAGCAATTATTTATGAACATGCTGCATGCCACCACGGTCACACCCTCTCATTCACCGCGACCATCCATGACCTCCCCCGCAATATCAGACCAGGCTACGAAGAACAATCAGCGGCTCTTCAAGCGCTATGCACAGATATTCCAAGATACAGACATCCCTACCTTTGTGGGTCATGCACAGAAATTCTCGCTCTGGCTCAGTGATCACAAGGCCTACTACATCTCAGCTCGACCCGAGGTGAATATCCATCCCTCCTTTGTTTGGCGAAGATATATTTGACACCTCCCCTCTTTAGATTATCAAGCTCTTGTTGGTAATTTATAAGTCTCTACCCTTTCTCCGTGTTTGTTTCTCAGCCCTTGTCAATCAGGTGGCTCAAGGGACTCTCCGACGAGCTTTGCACATCCCAGAAGATCTTTCCGTTCCCTTCAACGTTAATGATTACCCCGATCATCCTTTAATTCCACCGTATATGCTGTTGGTGCAATCAATTCTTCCCTTCGAAAGCATGTTCTCGGAACCCAGTCTTATTGGTAAGACTTTTGACTCATTCATAGATTTCGTACCTCTAATCATACAAAAGCCCACATACGCACACTACGGGAAAGTATCACTCCGCATTATAGAAATCATGGTGCAGCCATTCATCCTCAGTAAACTTGACACCCTCAATCATGTGGCAATTGACTGACAAAGCTTTTGAGATCCTCTTTATCACTGTCTGGAGATAGCGCAGGAAGAAGCTTCGATCCCGATGGTATGTGATCCACTGTCTTCATTCGTAAGTCATTGCTAATTTGGATTTGATACAGTCCAAGTGGTTGCACATCAAATGCCTTTTGCTCCAGGCGTGAGTGGCAACAAATTCTCTGATCTAGATAGTACGTCAGTGTATAGCATGGTTTCTACTATAATGGCCTTTGACCTTCCAATGCAGTACAAATCATTGACAAGGTGTCCCCTCAGTTACCACAACAAGCAACAATGCAGGAGATTTCCTCAAGCTTTTATGATCCTGATAGTATGTGATGAAAATACAGCTTCCTTGGAACTAATTTCTGATCCAATTTTTGTTAAATCTGTTAGTTCAAATAATTGAAAATCCCAATGTCAGTGCAGCATCTTCAATTTTGTATACTTCCTAATGCTTGGTTGTCTAGCCACACCTTTCAGCTTCTCACAATATTCAAAAAGTGGCTCCAAGCTTGACTGCCTCACCCACAAGTACAACAGCTCCAGTCAAGAGAGTCAAGAAGCGCAAAACACTCAATCTAGAAGCCCTTGCTCAAACAGATGTACAAAAGCTTTTGCCAATGAAGAATATGGTTTTGCAGCCACATAAAGGTCAACTATATTTGACATATAAAGTGACTGTCATTGATTTTCAAATGTAGGCTTAGCCACAGAACTTAGTCCTTCTGGATTACAATTCCAGCCAGCACTGCCCTTCTCTGATTCTCCTCAAAACTCTACTGAGCTTTATCTAATTCCATCTATTTGTCCTGGGAATGCATCTGAAGTTCAGCTTGTGGATGACACATCTGCCATTGCTGAACCTTTAGCAAGAGATGCTCAATCTTTTGAACACCCTATCAAGATGGAGCAGCTAGCTTCACCAGAAATAATAATGGAAATTGATGGTCTCCAATCAGTTAATTCATATAATGGATCTACTGTAGAGAAAAATGACCAATTGGTGAATATGGATATCCTTTCACAATCTGGACATATGGGTGGACTACCCTGTACAGATGCTGTGGCGGTTAAAGCTCTTCAAGTACACCAAACTTCCCATATAACTCCTACTTTACCAAACAATGCCCAATCAACTCTTGCATCTAGGCCTGAGGAAGAAAAGACTATTGATCAGCTAGCACTCCAATTGCAAATCAGTGCCTTACAAGTGAAAAATACAACACTGATACTTGCTCCTAGTTTCATGGAACACTCTACTCTGGAACCAAAAAACCAGACATCTTCTACATTGGCTGAGACAGGTAAATATTCAATAATATGTAACATAATACCATTATCTGTAAATAATGCTATTATTCTCTATATTCCAGGCCTATTGAAAGCTCAGCAAAATCCAATAATGTGTAAGTACTTAATAAATTCCATTTAATGCTTAATGGCTAATGCATCTACAGCTTGCAAGAGAGTGTTTACTGATGAAATGCGGATTGCTGCATTCCAGAAAGGAATGAAGAAACAACACAAAATCCACTTTTACTTCAACATTCCTGAACAGCAATTTAATCTTGTACACACATGGCTTGGACGCTTGGGTTCTGATTCAATACAGTATGTTTCTTCAAATTAGCAACAGAGAAACAACTTCTAATTTGCTATATTTTGGTAGAAATATTCAATCAAGTATCTGCTTATCCTTGGGATGCTATCTCACTGCAGACCTGGATGAACTTTCTAAGCAAGAGAATTGTGACACTATTGAAAAACAAGTTTCACATGCACATTCTATTTGGCCTTCTGGAGGCAATCTTATCATGAATATTCACTGTGATGGAATTCAGCAGAATCTTCCATTAGCCCCTCCCTTGCAGGTAAGTACTCTCTTTCAATTATAATAATTTAATACTTTCAAATCTTGATTGATTTTGAATATTTGCAGTCAACACCAGATAATCTTGTGGATATATCAGGTTTCCTAGTCATTGGTGAAAACCATATTGAACTCAGTCAATATGAGGACTTGAGTCAATATACATTTGTTCTTCATGCACATTGTCCTACTCCAGTACAGCTGCAGTATTGGAAAGAAGATAATGAAAAAAGTAGAAAGTGGAACAATTGGATGCAACACATGTCTCGGCCATTAGATATAGGTTTAAGTACTTTCAAGAACTTACCTTTTGTCAAGTAATCACCTAGTAATTACCCACATTTGGTATTAAGCCAAGTCTTTTCTATTGCATCATTGTATTCACTCAGCACTGTCAATAAAAAGACTTGCCACTTAAAAAAAGGGATGCAGCAATTGATGCAGTGCCACTACTAAATAACCTACATCCACTCAATGCTGAAGTAACCACACACACACTTTGCAAAACATAGTTGTGTATAATGTGTGGGAATCCACAGAATGTTAATAGGCATTTTATTTAGATACTATTATGTAAAGTAACATAGGATCTAAGGAAAGAAAGGAATTGGGGGGGGGGGGGGGGGGGGGGGGTGGGTGGATGGGGGGGGGGGCTTATGGATGACGTTCTATATATAGAATCATTGGGGGGGGGTGGGAGAGAGAGAAAGGAAGGAAAGAAGGAACAGGAAAGCAATAGGTGATGGAAGAAATGCACAGGACAAGAGGAGCAGGGTGACACATAAAAGCAAGCTAAGCAAGTAAGAATGTAAGCAGAGAGCAGAATAAAATCCCCTGTGCACACCTTGCCACATTTTCCTGTCATGGGTGCATTGCAAAAGGAAGGCATTGTTGTCGCAAGCTACTGGTCAGATAAGGCAGCAGTGGAGGGAGCGGTAGGCGAAGCCCTTGACGACCTTGACAAGTCCTGGATGAACCATTGAACGAGCACTAGATTTCATTTTTGTTCATTCCATGGCCTATACTGCACAAGCATTAGTATGTACAGCATGCATGCTTGCATATTGACTGACACACCTGTAGTCAGTGGGCGGGATCGTAGGGCGTAGGGGTTGGTGGGCGCTATGCTGGTGGCTGCCATCCCGCCCGGTCGTGCTCGGGCTTGCAGTCTTCACGCTGGTCGTCGAACCCGCTGGTCGTCATCGCCATGTTGGCTATCGCGCCCGCTCATCAGGGGTCGCGGTAACGCGGCGGCGCGAAGTTGTGGGGCATCATAAGAGAGGTCTGTGGTTGGCGCTCGGGAGACAGAGGTGACAAGGGGCCGGGGATAGGGGAAGCAGTGGGGGTGGAGGTAGACTTGGAGATGATAGGGCGACCGAGTTGGGTGGTATATGCATTGATAAATGGTGGGTACAGGTACCATGCGCGTTGTTGTGCGCGTTGTTCCATCAGATCGCCGTCCGTTGTCCTACCGTTGTCGCCGCACCCGCCGTCCATGTGCACAGACGCGATTAATAGGTCAAAGAACAGTGTTGATCAACTTAAATGCAGTTGATGAAGTCTGAATACATAAAAAGATAGCAAAGAAGATGTCATAATGAAAAGCGAAGCACTCACTAAAAGGAGAACATGCCAATACCATGACTTATTATCTTCAAGAAACGACAATCATCGCGCGACCGGTGAGGACAGATAGAGAGTTGAAAAGAGGGAAGAGAGGGTGCCGTGTCACAGGTAGCTGGACTAGTGGCGAGTGCGCTGAGGTGAGATACCATCCACAGTAGGCTGTTGGGGAAAGAAGCGCCGGCGGCTACGCGCCGCGTCACGACCAATGTGTGCGCGGGGCCGGCCCGGACAAGGCGGGATTCGTCGAATCGACGAACTGCCACTGAACCCACCACTTTCCTCGCTATAAAAGTGTTGTACGCCCGGGGCTTGAGCCCATCACCGTCCCAGTGTACCCTGCTGCTGCTCCTTCATCCACCGCCGTAAACATCGCTTCATCCACCATCGCGAACGTCGCTTCATCCACCACTGCGAATGTCGCTTCATCCAGCGCTGCAAGTTTCGCTTCATCCAGCACTATAAACATCGCTTCATCCACCACCAGCATGTTGGCGCAACCCTCCGCTGTAGCAAGCAGCTCGAAGTCATCGCCCAGCGTCATCTCGGCCACCTGTGACTGGGTTACTGCCTTCGCCGCTGAAGGTGCCGCGCTCTTCAAGCGTTTGGCTGAGGAGGGCACCCATCTTCAGGAAAAGGAGCTGTGCACTATGAGAATAGCCGAGGCAAGGGAGAGTGACGAGGCCTTGAGCCAGGCCTTGGACGCCTTGGACGCACTTATCTTGACTTATCAGTAAATAAGGTTTTTCCTGATGTGACGAATTCCCAAGATCGAGATGCCCTCGTCCCACGGGGCCGACTTGTCCTACCGAGGTCACTTCACGTGCCGTGACTTCCCTTCCGCCAGTTTCAAATTCAAGTTTGCAGCCTTTCCTTTCCTATTCGAATTTCCTCATGCTTTCTTGTATTCCCGCTCCATTTCTCTTTTCTTTATTCCCTTCCTTCCTTCTATCCCTTTCTTCCCAACTCAGTATCACCTATGGCCATTATTCTGGAATCTGGGTGACATTCCCATTTCATACCTCGTTATCGATGGTCTCGTCCAGCTTTGACCTTGTCTGGCCGCTGTTCGCGCTTTTCCGATAGATATTGTCGGTGGGTGTTCTCCACCTGCAGTTATACAGAGATTGCTCACTTATTCTACGTTTGGGGATGCCCGAACCGGGAACATGTGTTTTGCAAAGATCCTTTGGCTGACGTGCTAATGGATGCTGCTTGGCTTATGGAGCAGGGAATCAATTTGGGTGAGTGTTGTTTTGGCGCTTTTATTCTTCGTTAACCTCTCTTTGTAGCATCTCCATTGGACAACACTTCACATGTTTAAAAATATTCTTCATATAAAGCACGATATTACCGCAAATATGACATGATTATTCCCCTTCTTTGCAGCCTATACACTGGACTCTCCGTGTTCCAGCAGTATTTCGCGAAGGCTGCGGTGATGATCACACTGCACAGTGACAGTATACGGAGGGTACTAAGTTTTTGCACGTTGTTTCTTCCCAAGCGAACTAGTAGTGTATGTGCTTCCATCTTTTCACAGAACTTGGGGCCGGTCCTATGTGCCTCTTTTGTACTCACGGTCCCATATGGAATGAAGCAAAATCGGCCCGTTCCATCTTGTGTCTGGCAAATGTTTTCCAATCTCCAGAACTGTAGTATTGGAATGGTCAGCACTTTGCTGGAAATGATAGCCCGGCCTGTTACATCCCCATCGCTGAGACAAACCATGACAACTGCTGCGGTGCAATGGATAATTGGTGAGATCAGTGGTTTGGCGTCAATTCTTCTATCCATGAAATCCTTGCAGCCTTTTTGATCACTCAGAAAATCTTTCTGACTTATACTTAGCAGCTATTCAATGTTTCCAAGACAACTTTGGCCTGGCCAACTTTGTGATTACTTGCAACTGAACGAAATGGGACAGAAACTCTTTCGCCGAAACAATTGCCTGCTCTGGGCGAGAGCTCCTAAGTCCTAAGGTAGCAATTTTGGCTTGTCTGATTGAAGCTTGTGAAATTGAGCGTGGATCTCTCGAAGGGGTGTAACATGCGGGCCTACCAACATATATGTACCTCCTCCACCTTTATATTATATGGTAACACATTCTCGAAGACAACAAAAACAGACACTTACATAAGATGTAGTAGACAATAAGAACACATTTAACTCTGTAGGTCTTTGTCACAATGTTTTTAGAAGAGCACAGGAAGAGATATATTGGACACATTAAATCAAGTAATAAGAACCTTGGTGCATATGCAAAAAAGAAACAAAGGAGAGTACGTCCATTAAGTTGGTTAGATTGTCCAAACGAGTGTGCAAGTTGGAATAAAGAACATAGATAAAAAGAGCCTTACTGGCCAAGTAGGCTATTCAAAGCCTTTGGGACATCATAACCATATTTTTCAAGAGCATCAACCGCTTGACTGCGACTAAATCCCATAGCAATGAGCTGTTTGACAGGCTCGACATCATCATCACTTGCAGGTGTGCCAACTCGACTGGTGTGTTCCACAGCAGGAGAAAGATGTTGGAGAGCAGTAGCAGGCATAGGTTCTGCCGGTTTCTTTTTCTTTCCAAAAGGAAGACGAATCTAGCAAACATCAAGTTAGCAAAGGCAATCAATTTGAACAGGCTTATTTTACTACTCACACTGAGTTTGGAATGTCTCGGAGCAGATTCCTTTGGCTTCTCGTGGTGCACTTCCTTGGAGGAAGAGGAGGCATGCAGTTTCGGAGATTCTGAGCGAGGAGGCGGAGAGCGTGCCCTTGGACTGGGGGAGATAGCGCGTATTTCTGAGATACGAGGCTGCACTGCAGGCACTGGAGATGGACGTGTGGGCGATGAAGGGAAGGAGCCTGGTATTGACCGAGCAGAGCTGGTCACAGGCGGCGAAGAAGGAATGGTAGGCTTGACTTCCTCCGGCGAGCCAAATCCACCAAAGGCTTCTTCAAACGAAGATTCAAATTTTGGATCATTATTGGTAGCTGTGGAAATTTGGTGAAGTTTGCTATCAGTGGGGCTGGTTGAAGAGGACGGAATTGGCCCTCCAAAAATGTCATCAAATTCATTTCTTGTTGCCGCAGCTTGTTGAGGAGCTGAAAAGGGTATCTGGGAGTTGGAAGGAAAATCAAATGTATCCTCGAATCCTGTATCAAAAGAAAACTTGGCTGCTGGTGTGGGCGCTGCTGAGCTCGTGCCTTTAAAAGTCTCATCAAACTCTGTCACACCAGCAACACTGTCTTCAAGGGTTTCATCTAAAGGCTTTGCAGAGTCATCAGGGGCAATGGCCGAAAAATTGAAGGGGGTCGCATGTCCGTTGGCATTTGGCATCTGGTTCGACGCTTTATTATTTGAGGATCCGACAACGTCTTCAAACGGAGCAGAAACGGGCACGACCGCCGGTGCAGCAGCTGCAGCTACCACTGTAGGTGAGGTTGACATCACAGCTGCAGGAAAAGGCTCCACTTTTTGTGCAGTAAAAGAAGCAGTGACAGATGCCTTTCCATTAGCTACCAGGACTTTGAGGGGCTTATTATCCTCGTCAGAATCACTGTCATCAGAATCTGATTCTTCGATGTCCAGGTCTTCGATGTCCAGGTCTTCGAGATGAGAGTGTAAGTCAGTCTGGGGAGGTGCCATAGGCATAGGCTCGTCGAGGGTCGGCGGAAGAACACTGTCGTTTTTCGAAGCCGTAACTGGAATATCATGCAACGAAGGAAATTTTTCTGCTGCATTCAGGATAGTGCTGAACGCGCTGGTAGGAGGCGTCATGAATAGCTCGTTCCCACTTGTCGCGCTTGTCGGAGATGTGATTTCCTCCACATGTGAACCATGCAATTGATCTCCAAGATATGAAAGTTCAGTGTCGTGATGATGTCCAAGGCTAGACGTGAAGTCATCAAATGCTTGCGAGTCATCCTTTGGGGCGTCAGCAACGGCAACATTGACTGGTGCTGATTCTGGTGCATGGGCCGCAGATTGTTGTGGAATAGAAGATACTTCGGTTGCTGAAAGAGGCGGAGAAGATGGCGGGTTCGCAAATCCCACGAACGGAGACGCGGATTGCGAAGGGACGCCCGCCATTGCTAAACGCTCAAAAGGATTATTGCTCTTAATGACTCCTGGTGAAGGTATATCGGGTGTAGCGGGAAGTGGTTGCGCGGCTGCAAATATGAGTGAAGCCGGTGGCGAAGGCGAGGTTGGTTTGGGTGTTGGAGCTGGGACAGACATGGAATCCAGACGTTCCATCTCTGCTTCGACATCCTCCTTTTCCTTGGTCACCGTAGTTACCTCTCCGACGGCGTCTTCGTGTTCCTTTTCCACCTTAGCTCTTTCACTTTCCTTAGTACTCAGCTGTTTACGAGCGATGGCTAACAGGCCTTTCTGTTGTTTTGCTTCTTTCTTTAATTTCTCGACATCCGCCTTCAGGGCGTCAGCATGCAGACCAGCTTCCACCATACGTTTATGAAGGTCTCTCGCCTCTTCTTTGTCGCGTAAAAATGTGCCTTCTATTTCGGCTTTCTCAGCTCTCAAAGCGCTAAGATTACTTTCAGCGGTGATGAGCTCTTGTCTGGCCTTGTCGATATCAGCCACTTGACCTGCGCGCCTTTCCTTGAAAGTAGCCAACAGGGTTACTTCACTTTCATACGCAGCCTTAGCCAGGGAGAGCTGGGTCTGCATTGCTGAGAGTTGTGAAGCCTGATTGGCAATTGTCTGCTCCAAAATTTCACGCTCTTGTTTCGCATTGGCCAGCGATCGGTTGGTAGATTCCAACTGATTCTTTACGTTACCAATCTCGGCTGACTGGTCGTGTAAAGGAGGCGACGCTGCAGGGTGTGCGTCATCGTCGCTCAGAAGATCCCGGTGCGGTGCTAAATTATTCGTGAAAAAGTTAGACCGGAAGCTAGTGAGGCAGAGATAAATTGGCACATACAGGAATGAAAAGGTGCCGAAGAAAATGGATCAACGAATGGTCGACTTGGCTGCTGAGGAGATAACGAAGTGGTAACAGAACCAGTCGTCTGTGGCCGCAGAGTTCCAGTATTCATTGCTTGGATGGGGGGCGAGATCGCCGACGAAGGAGGTGTGTCATCGAAAGAAAACAAATCGATAGGTTCCGGCTGTTGATGCTGCATCTGCATAAAGGGCGGGGAAAAAGGTGATCCAATCGTTCCCAGGGCGCGTACTGAAGGAGGCAGCAAAGATGGTGGCAAAACTGTTGGAAGTTCTTGTCCTGCTAATGTCATTTGAATAAGATGCATTGCTACAGCAAACCCATCTCTAGTCAATCGACCGTCACTATTTATGTCGGCAAGGTCCCTAAATACGTCAAGAGAGTTACAGAATGCGATACTTTGGATTTATAACAGGCTGACTCACCAAATCTGGGCCAGCGTCTCGCCTGGTAATTGGGATTTCAGCATGAAGGGAACAGCTACCTCGCCCTCAATGTAACCTTTTTTCTGGGTATCAAGCGTGTCGAAATAACGATCGGATGACGCCTTCTCGACAGCCGAAACATCCCAATCAACTGAATGCCCGTTGGCAGGAGTAGTCGTGCTGGGACGCCCTGGCAATGTGGGAGCGCGGAAAGGTTGTCCCGTGAACTCTGGTTGCAACTGGGTAACAAAAGTGCTACCAATAGGGCTGAAAGAACCGCTACCGCCAGTTATGTGGGGCTTTATGGACCCAGAGTTGGACACACCACCAGCCTGTTGATAGAGGCTGGGTGGGAGAGTAGTAGGGATAAAGGATATTTTACCAGTCATGACTCCTTGAATGAAGTACATGCCGATAGCAAAATCCACAGAATCGAGCGCCCCTCGATCTTGGGTATCTGCTAAATTCCTGTTAAAATTTATCAGTACAAAACTGGAAACGTATGAATATGCCCGCGCACCAGATCTTCAGTAGTTGCTCGTTTGAAAGCTTAGACTTAACAAAGATATCACGGGCCTTTTCGCCTGTTTAAATGTACTCAGGAAGTTGATAAAAGGACAACTAACATAAGCAAATACCACTCAAAAGGCCGTTCATTGGGCCTTGCTTCAAGAACATATTCTGAAACTTGGCCTTGTCTTGCGTAGTTAGCGGCGGGAAAGAAGGCGGAGGCGATTTCGACAACGACATCGACAGACCCGTAGCCTGCTGAGTAACAGCATTGACGCCTTCTATAACTGCCAGCGGGCCAGCTGCATAAAGATACGGTCAATGAAGGCGAAGAGAAAGATTGGACTACGTGTGCCTTACGTTTGCTGAGCAAAGCCTGAGTTACCTTCTCGCCTTTCTGAGCCCATCCAATTAGGCGCACAGCTATGGCAACCCCCTTCTTCGGAAGCCAGCCTTTGTTATCTTCATCGGAGATATTCCATATCTCACCAAGTGTCGTAGGGGGCAGCTTAGCACCGCTGAAAACCTTGACAGCAACGTCACCAGTAAGAACGCCTAGTTTCTGCGTGTCGGCCTGAGCAAATATCTGAGTGACAATGTTCAACTCAGGCGGCGTTGGGGAAAAGTTTGTGGACATGACGTCCGATAGGAAGAGGTTAGCGAAGGGATAACTTATGGACGAAGTCGTCCGGAATGATGAGGCGGCTCAGAGTTACGCGAACAAAGATGACAAATCACTATCACGCATCCACACGTGAATGTGTGGCACGCGAAACTGAGCGACCATTGCCAACTTGAATCCCAACTTGTCTCTTGAAGACTTCCACCTCAATTGCCACCCTCACGCCTATTTGTAACGAAATTCCGGATCTTCACACATAAATGGAACAAGTCACCTCTTCGCTTGCCCCACCTCGCGCCTCACCAAAGGCTAATGTCGCATCTTCAAGCCAACAAGTGGCGGGCAGTGTTGCTAAACGGTTGGTCTTCCTTGATCCTCTGATCAGCGTTACATCTTTCTCAGTGGATAACATCTAGGCTAAGCAGCGAGCTAATGACTCTTATGGTCGGTTTGCATTTTTCTCAAGGCTGCTAGTGACAGTGCTGATCATTCTTACTGATAGATGTCGGCCTCTCCTGGTATTGTGAGTATCTGATTATTCGTCTTGTGTGTCAATTTAATCATTAGTTCTTTAATCAGTCTGCATTCCCAAAACATGATGGAAACCTTTTTGAATGGGTCGGAACGATTGAGGGTCCTTCTGAGACCGTTCGTTATATACTTGCCTTCAGTTTCATTGTTATTCATTGGCGTTTTTTGTGCATGATTTTAGATTTACGCCGGCATGAGCTTCAAAATCTCTATTTCCTTCCCTTCAAATTATCCTTATGTCGCGCCAACAATCAAATTCGATACACCTTGTTATCACCCAAATGTTGACATCACTGGCGGTGCAATTTGTCTTGACATCCTCCAAGTGCGTTTACCCCCTTCCAAACTAATTTAAGTTTTAATATTTTTGCCTTTCAGGACAAGTGGTCGGCTGTTTACAGCGTTCAGACCATTCTCCTGTCATTGCAATCCTTGCTTGGTGGTAGGTGTCTACGCACATCTTTGCTTTGTTATACATCTAATTCTGGTACAGAACCCAACAACGCCTCTCCACTCAACCCGGATGCTGCAGGTCTTTGGAACAATCCGAGTGGTAGGCGCCCTTTGTTCCTGTGGTGTTTGCATCGTTTTGTTGATATGGGCAATATTATTAGCTTTCAAGGCGCAGTTGATGAAACATTATCGCCCAGTGACTGATTCGTCCTGAGTTTGTAGATTGTATTTTTGCCAATCGAGTCCTATTTTCGCATTTTTTTTGATAATGCACATTTGAGTCGAAAGTAGTCATAAATCCTGTTTGAGTATTTTGTTCCGTTCGTTTGAAGGTGGGTTAGTAGAGCTGTGATATTATGCAGGATTTTGCATACACTATCAAATAGGGGTAGACAGAACGTGATGCGGCTGTTGCTGGCAACGGGCGCGTGCATGCATTTTGCAGAGCGGGGCACTCTTGTTGCCCTTATAGTTTTACTTTCATCTGAGATTCTGTCAAGGGCACTTTGATAGTTCCCCACCACCGAATCCTTGTTCAGTGAGCGCTGGTTGTTCGGTGACAGGCCTTGTAAGTGGTTGCGTCCACAAGTAACATATGTACTGATGAGAACTGTACATTGTGACAGTTTTTGAAACTATACATAACTAAATATGCCGCGACGTTCGCCGCCATCGTCGTTGCGCCTGACGCCTGGGCCGGCACCTGCACGAAGGCAAGTTGGATAGAAAGTAGTAGGAGCTGAGCTTGATAGCTGACGAACAGACAGTGGAGCGAAACACCGAATGCCGACTGTTCCGTGTGCCGCGCTGCAGCGCCCGCAGGAAGACACAAGTGGGAGGGTGGTTGGGAAGATGGCTGGGGCAGAACGGAAGCGGGTGCGGGGGCCTTGGGACGACTCTGGGAGCATCAGGATTGCAGTGGACGTGGACCGGCTAGTGCAGCCGCTGGGACGGGTGATGCTAGTTAGTAGAAACTCGTGACTGGCCAATGTATAAGGAAGGGCAAACAGAGATTTTAGATCAACCACCCTCCTTTCTTCCTGTGTGATCGCCCCGTCATGTCCAACTCTCCGCCAGATATCGCCTCGCTCACCCTCAACTCACGGGCCTCCCAGCAACGTCTTCATGACTCTTACGATTACGAAGGAAACGCCGTCAACAGGTCCCCGTTCCACTTTGCTACCTCCCAGGGTCTCCAGCAGTCTCCCTACAATCCCCTCAACAGCATCGCCCAGTCTCCCTTGAAGAACAAGCCCGTCCGCAGTGCTCTCCCCACCGTCCGTAATTCTTTTTCGATCTCCTCCGATTTCTTCCTGACTTCTCTTCACAGCAATGGCTCGATAGCAACTCATCCGACAGTCGTTCTCTTTCTCCCCACAATAATTCCGATTTTTCCTCCGCTGGCGGTTCTCCACCTCTCGGTCACATTAATCCCATCCAACTCGCTTCTTCGGCCACCTTCAACCCAGACGACGAGGTCATCCCCACTGCCATCGTCATCAAAAACATCCCTTTTAATGTCAAACGCGAAACTCTCCTTGATATAATAGTGAGTCATTTCCAGTCCTCTTCCTCCCTTGTACTCGTATTCACTATATCCAGGCATCTTTATCTATCCCTACCCCCTATGCCTTCAACTATCATCTTGACCAACAAGGTTCTTTCCGTGGTCTCGCTTTCGCCAATTTCCGCCAGTCGGCTGATGCCGATGCCGTCGTCGCTGCCCTAAACGGATTTGATGTCCAGGGGCGCAAATTGCGCGTTGAGTATAAGAAAGTTCTGCAGGCCGGTGAAAAGGAGCGTATCGAAAGAGAAAAGGCCATCCGCAGGATGCGCTCGATGCAGCTCGAGAAAGAGCAGACCAACGTTGGTCAACTTTACGAAGATTATGGATCTGCCATCTCCTCTGCATTCAGCCCTCAACGATCATTCTCTTCCAGCTCAGCATACCAGCCGCAGGCTCAGTACTCCCCCCCGGGCATTTCTGCAATGCCGACCCCCACTTACTCTCTTCCTCTTGCATCTGCCCCCGCGGCGCCTTTGCAACCCCTACCTCCAACCACACCAAGTATTTCCGAGAAATCGGTGTCCAGCGAGCTTGATCTTAATGATCCTTCAACTCTGGAGATCTACTCTCGAATTCTACTTTTCAAGGACGACAGGATGCGCGACGAGTTAGCTTTCGCACGATCTTTGACCCCTAAGCAAAGGCGGGTCGTCCACCTGATTGCCCAAAAGCTTGGCGTATATCATTATTCCGTTGGTGAAGGTGAAGATCGATACGCTGTTGTGACCAGGATTGACCCTCAAAGGGTATGTTCTTTTTCGTGCTTATCATTGGCAGAACATATCTTAATCTCAGAACATCTAGCAACAACAGCAAACCCAACCTCGCCAACCACATACTCTCTCTCGGGCCCCTTCGGCATATTTGTCTCCCATTAGCCCAACCACGACTATGAATTCTTTGCGCGTCAAGAAATCAATGCCCGACATGAAAACCCTTCATCAGCAGGCACCACGACTCACGTCTCGCTCATCGAACGGCAATATCCGTGAAGGCTATGCCACCATTGCTTCTCCTTCTCGGAGGGTGACTCCCAACTTTGGCTCGATCTTCTCGAATGGCAACAGCCCTTTTGGCAGTTCTTCTATTCCTCCGGTTCCCACTCTACCATCGGCGTTGACTTCGGGTAATAGCATCAACGGCGGTGGGCATGATAACAGCTCAGTTGGAGGCGGTGTTGTGCGCCAGCCTCGTGGCCCTGGCATTGGTGGATTCGGCAGGCGCGACAGCAGGGTTGGAGCCAGCGAAAGCCAGGTTCCGTCGCGAGGTGGGCTTGATGCTCAAACTTACGAACCACTGGAAATCTAATGAGTGATACGTCAGTTCGCTCAGATAGTCTTACAGGTGACGATGGACGAAGCGGCATCTGAGATGCGCATGATAGTAGCAAGCAACTTTCGTTGTCAATTCCTTACCTTAATTCGCCATGGGCGACTCTGACCGTCTTTCATTTTTTGGTATATGTTTTGTATACTCTCCCTCCATTCCCTCCACCCCTACTTTCTTTACAGATCTTTACAGTTTCTCCTTCCGCATATAAGAAAAAGGCATTTGGAATTACTCAGCAATACTCCTCACATCTATTATCTATCATACTTCTGCTTGCGTTGTTAAATTTATGTTTTCTTCATTTCCTTTCTGCAATCTCTTCCAATTAAGATTGACCAGACTACTATCCCTTGCAGTATTGCTAGTACCACTGAAGTGTACTCTACTATGGTTTTTTTTCGCCTTTTTCTTAGATTTTCTTTCTTGTAAATACCATTTTTTCTTTCTCGATTGCCGCCATACATAGTTGGTTTTATAACCGCACATAGTATTTGATCTTTTGGCCTGGAACATACTCGAGCTTGACCACCCGAAACCGGAAGTGGCAAAGATTACCAAATGTGCCTACACATTTTTGGGGTTGCCGTCAACCGCCAACTTGACTTTGTGTGCCGCTTGAAGTGGCCGAATACCTGATCTTTCACTTTGCTTCCCGTATTGGATTTACTCCCGTTCTGCTGTTGACTGGCACGGCTTGATTGTTTCGTCAAACTCAACTAGGAGATATCATATTTTAACAGCCATGCCGAGTGCAGTCATTGTACACGCAGCGGTTTTCACAGCGGGGGCGGTCATTGGGGGCGGCCTTGCCGTAGCTGTATCAAACAAGAATCGAGCAACCCAACCACCTCCCATCATACCTTATACTCCTGCCCCAAGACCCAACGAGTCTACACCTGTCATTGGCCTGGACATTATCTCTGGGAAGACACAACTATCGAAGGGATTGACTATCACGTCAAATTTGCCAGCGGTGTTGAAGTATGGCAATCCAGGTGATGTGGTTTGCTTTGATACGCGTCGCGCTTGCCTTTCATGCCTCCTTTTTGTGTCTGTTACGAATAGGGCCTATTTCTGATACCCTTGTGCGTAAAGCATATGTCGCTGGATATGACAGACGCCTACGTCATCCTGCTTGGGTGAATATTCTTGTCGACTTGTGTTACGAGGACTCACTCGGTACAATGCTGTAGACAGCAGAGCACCTCACACGAGCCAATTTGGCAAAGCTTGGCGGCGAACCTGTTGGCGACCGCGCCAATTCCAAATTTATCGAAGACGACGATGTTCCTGACACCTTCCGAGCGCGTCTACAAGATTATTTCAGAAGTGGATACGATCGCGGCCATATGTAAGTATTGGCCAATTATGCTAGAGTGACCGAGAAGTAAACGGCAATCCTCTAGGGTTCCCGCGGCAGATGCTAAAATTTCCCAAGTAAATTCAATCATATTATGCTAGTGACTGTGTTGATCTTGTTCTGCCCAGGAAGCTATGAATGAGACTTTCTTGTTATCAAATATTGCGCCTCAAGTCGGTGAAGGTTTTAATAGACATTGTGCGTCATTTTTTGGAAAGATGCAGTGCGGGATTTTCAAACTGCTCTATATGCAGATTGGGCTTACCTAGAAGACTGGTGTCGACGCCTGACTGGGACTTTTCAAGACGTTTACGTCTTTACCGTCCCTTTGTATCTTCCGAAGCAAGAAGCAGATGGAAAATGGCGCGTTGTGAGTGATTTGACGTTGTTGATTTCCCCTCACAAAAAATGCTCATAAGTTCAGACCCATGAGGTTATTGGTTCGCCGCCAAACGTCTCTGTACCTACTCACTTTGCCAAAGTTGTTTTAACAACAAGGCCCACCTCGCCATCTGCACCTGACGTTCATGAAATATCCACTGGCGCCTTTGTTCTGCCAAATGCTATCATTCGCGACGACGCACCTCTCGAGGGCTTTACTGTTCCTGGTAAGATTCTCTTTAGATGGATCGAACGTTGTTCAAACTTGTATCCAGTGGAAGCCGTAGAACGCGCCGCAGGCCTCTCCCTATTTTCCGACCAGATCAAGGCTCAGTCAAAGCATATTTGCAGGAGTACGAAATGTGAAGTCATCGTTCGCAAATTTGACGATGCTCAAAAAAAGGGCCGTAAAGCTGTCGCATCTCCTAAATATACTTGACTATGCAGGCTTGTAACGACGAGTCTTTCATATATATAGCCTACGGGTGCCATTGTAAATTAGAACCTCTTTCGTATTAAATATGACACATTGATTAATGGTCAGAAAGGATATCTTTGATGCCGTCCCAATAATGGGAATGCACTCGCATCTTTATTTCTTCCTTTGTTAACCATGCGAAGTCTTCTATGTGGTCGCCTTGAGGCTTTACCTGCCCAGCCATGATGTGGGCTTTGAAAAGGAATACGATCTGCTGAGAGTATAAACAAGTTGAACAAATTGATAAGACTCCAGTTGCGTACTTCGGAGGCCTGCTGTGCTTCAGCAGATGTTTGACGTGGTTTGTAAACTCCTATTGGCGCTTTCCCTACGACCCATGTGTCCATCTCGTCACCGCATTCCGCGTAAAGGTCTTTTTGAGCGGCCTTAAAAATTATTATTTGAGTGAATAGGGCGCAAGACGATCATAAGAGCGCACCTGATGCAGGAATTGACCCTTTTCAACTTTGCCCAGCGGGAAGCGCCATGTCTCCTTACCATTCTCTAAAACATGAAGCAAGAGATACAAGTTGCGTTGACCCTTGCGGTCAAGGCTCCTGACGTCTCCAGATGTATCAGAAGGGTGTGTTCGAGGCATGAGAACCTCACCCTCGCCTTCTTGTTGCGCCAATTGTTCAACCGCCGCAATATCCGCTGCCCTTTTTTCTTCGCTGACATCCTCTTTAGAGAGGAAAGCAGGGCCAAAAGCAAGACGTTCGCGCTTCCGCTCCTCCAGGTTGAAACGTGTCTCGATGAGGGTGCCTTGCTTGAAGTAGAAATCATAGGGAAAAGGGTTGTGCAGAGCGCGTCGTATGCGAGCTTGATACGAATAGTATGCTGTTTCAAAAGGAGTAGACGATCGAGTAAGGATGGGTGCACGATTGAGGACAATAGCAGTAGAAATGGAAGTTTTGTCAGATTTTTGCGGACGCGTTGCCTGTTTCACCGGCAGCGTTGGCGTTCGCGTAACAGCACATGTTGCCTCCGTTGTGAGAGAACGAAGAAACAAAAAGTGGCCGACTGCATGAATTGTCATCTAATGTTAAGATTAAATGAGACAGCCGAACTCACGCCTTGCGCATTTTGCTGACGGTCCTGGAAACATAGCGGAGGCGTTCAGAACCGAGAAAAGGCATCTTTAACTTACTTGGAATTCCAAAAATTGTGGTCATGTGACCAGCTGCTGCGCCACAATTACCCCTTTCAAGATCATTTGAAGATCCTACGTTGGTACTTGGTCCTAATTGCTATCTAGTACTAGGCGTCCGTAATGGCTGTGTCTCTTCTCTCGAGCGCCTATCTCGACGAGAACTCTGCACGAATCAGGGCCAAACCCGTTCCTTGGGAGGTGATATCATATTTTACTGTGTCGTCTTCGTTCGAACCCTCACATTGTGCAATGTGCATAGGGCTATCAACGCGCAGACCTCATCACTCTGGAGGAGTTAGGGTACATCAAAAAGGTCGACCGTCAGCCCAGAGCCAAAGTAGAGGCACTCCATCTGTCCGAGGGTAGAGCGTACGCGTTATTATACCTTAGTCTCTTGAAGAAGCTGAACCGAGTGGACACTATGCAATGCTTGCTTGTGCTGATTGCGGACTTCCTTCAAGGTGAAACTTTCCATCATTTCCGTTGACTTTACCTGATCCAGAGATAGATCATGAAGAGCGCATTCCTCTTTTCTTCAAGGCTGTAGAATCTGACCCCGACCTTCCATATGTTCCTTTGCTTCGGTAGCTAACCTTTCGCCCTTGATATTCATTCCGCATTGGAAAATACTTACTCACCTCCTCCAGAACCCTTGAGGCGCAGGATGAATTTGTACAACTAAAGACAACCCAAATACTTACTGTGCTTCTCAGGCATGTTCTTTACCTATTGGGCTAGAAGATCAAACTGACTTGCGTAAGTAGCTCAGAATTCGCTCCTCTGCGTGCGCAGCAGTTAAGGCCTTTCCTCAACGTGCTGTCTGGATTCATTCAAGGGTCATCATTAAATAAACGAGACATCGCTGTTCAATGTCTTGAAACACTGCTTGCTCGCCCTGAATGTAGACAAGAGGTATGGAGGATTCCGGGAATTATCGCTGGGTGCGCCATTTCATACTTGATAGGATGTCGATAAGACTTACGGCCACTCTCAGGTTCATGGAGATCTTGAAACGCAACAGTGGTCCTCAAATGAGCTACCAGGTAGCTTTCTGCCTGTGGTTGCTTTCGTTTGAGCAAAACGTCACTGAGCAAATTAATAAGTCAGTCCTTGTCGATTCTCATTGACGTGTATATTGATAGAATTACCAGGAAATATGACATTATCACTACTCTAGTGGAAGTAGCCCAGAATGCCGTGAAGGAGAAAGTCATTCGTGTTATTGTGGCTACATTCCGGGTGAGCACTGTATGTATGTCAGATATCCGAATAATATTGATTCCGAGCAATGTATAGAATTTGGTCACAAAAGCACCCAAAGAGAATCTTCCGGCTATGCTAGTAGCTCAACTCCTCCCATTCGTAAAGAACTTGGCTGGGAGAAAATGGTCTGATGAGGATATCCTTGAGGACGTTCAATTTCTCAAAGATGAGCTAAACACGAGATTTGAAAGTCTGACGTGGGCCATTTACTTTCAACACCTTCGGGATCACTTCTGATTTCATTAAAACAGAACCTACGACGAATACACGTCTGAACTTGCATCAGGCCATCTTTCATGGACACCCGTGCACGAATCTGACGACTTCTGGAAGGAAAACGCATCGAAACTCAACGATAAGAATTATGAACAACTGAAGTCAATATCCACATTTCGTGAACGCACTGAAGTTGACTATTGCTTTCTAGAAACTTGATATCCGTATTAAAAGAATCTACAGATGTCACTGCTTTGGCTGTTGCCGCATATGACATAGGCCAATATGTCAAGCATTATGAAAGAGGAAAGAAGTAAGGAAGATCACATCAAAATTGCTGTCGAATATCTTCTGACTCAAATGTCAGATTTGTTGCTGATCTTGGCGGCAAAGCCAGAGTGATGGAATTAATGACCCATCCAAATCCAGATGTTCGATACCGGGCCCTCATCACTGTGCAACAACTGGTCAGCCAGCCCTGGATATCAGCCTGAATATTCAAGTTGAGTTTGTGGACTTTTCCGATGATAAGCTACGTGATCATGAAGAACTTGGTATGTTCATTGATGTTGTAAAGTGCATACGCCATACGCCACACGCCGTAGAAATCACCTAGGTACCCAGACTTCGCCAATGACATCATATTCCTTTAGAATAGTGGCGCATTTGGGTTTGGGCTTGCTATCTTCGTCTTCCTCCTCTACGCTCTGTAGTAAATGATCATTGACTAATAGTATGCGAATGCCACCTATAGTCGAAAAACCAGTACGTGATGCTACAAACGGAAGTTCAAACTCTTGTGCCACTTGAACTTGATGACTCCCTTCTCCATTATTTTGCGTATTGGCAAAATTCATTTCAATGACGGGAAGGAAGACTACAGAGGGTCCAATGAAAGACACAGCAGACGAAGTAGAAGACTTCAGCTCGTCTACCCCTTCAAAGCAAGGAGGTAGAACAATTGCATGTCCATCAGCTGTGTCAATTTCGTGTGATAGTACAGATTCTTGCATTGAGGGCTGAGATGACGCAGCGAGGATTTTTTGATGCGCCAGTGCATAGTTAAATGTTGTTGTTGTCGAGAGAGGCGTAGAGAATCCAGAAGAGGGAACCCGAGGGCTGATTGCTTCGGGTGCAACAAGGGTGGAGATCACAGGAGGAAGAACTTTACGGGGTCGAAGATGTTGTATGGCCAATATGACCTTCCGCCGCACACATTCCTTTGTTCCAGAAACTATACCGGATGTCATAATGATTGTGAAAGCTATTGAAAATTCTTTCTCAACTGTAATACTATTCCTGGGAATATGTCGAACCAAAAGCTGAACATCAAGATCCACGATTGATGTAATGCGCGCCACAGGTTGAGTCTGAGCCGACTGAGGCTGAATGGTGCTGCTAATTGACGCTCGGTTTGTTGCGGGTGACCCAGGTCTCGGTACAAGAGGAGGTGTCCCCGAACGATTTGATTGGCTGACAGACGGGGAATGAGGACGAGATGGAGATGATGTAGATGTAGTACGCTTGAGATGAGGAGGCAGTGCTAATGCGGGTTGAGAAAAAGGTCTTAATGGAATCCGGCGAGACAGCATGGAAGTCAAAAGCCGACCTGGCTCGCCAAAACAAGATCTCCAGGATATATCTAATCTTCCCAATGGAATAGTACTTCCCGAAGGGTAGACAGGCGGAGTCAATTCAAGGTTTTTGGGTATGAGAATATACACATATTGCCGTATATCTTGGGGCTGAATAAGACCCATTGAGCCGGAGAAGATGCTTGTTTCTTTTTCGTCCTCTGCATAAATTGAATTGCCATCGACTGCCTCCCAATCGTCCGTACATTCCAATCGCATGCGCTCAAAGTAAATGGCGTCCTGGGTCACGTTTTGAATATGGACCTCTAGAAAAATCTTCTCGCGTTCTGTTGCGCACAAAATAGCGCTCGGAGATCTCAGAGAATGCACCTTTGTCTTAACAGAGAGAGGATTTGCTACCTGTGCTTAGATTTGATTAATAAATATTAAGAAGTGAACTCCAATTACGTACTACAAACTTGTAAAACTTTCGAAAAGTCTGCAGGCCAAGATCGGTTACGTTTTCTGAAGCTCCTGGAACCGGGACAGAACGCGAGTTTGGAGGAAGACGATACGTAACCGTACAGGCAAGAACGTGTTGTCCAAGTTCTTTGATTTCATGATGTATGACACATTCAATAGTATCGCCGCCTGAAAGTATAGAACTAGCGCCTTCCATTTCAAACAGAACAACTTTGGTGGTCACTGTCTGCATTTCCACTTTTGCCTGAGTAACCTCTATACCTACTTCAGTTTCATTGTTGATGCAAAAACAGCTCGAGAATGTTTCCCCAAGTTGAATGGAGCCAAAGGAAGATGGTAAGGTAAGAAGCTCCGAAGTGCACGTTAAGTCGCGTAAAGTTTTTGGATGTCCAGGAAGTGGTGTAGATCCTTGGAGAGACAGAATAGAGGCGGAGGAATGTACCTAGAACCGACCACATTTTGAATCAGAGGAATAGAATGCAATCTCAGTAAAACTCACGGAGAAAGATGGAGAACTAGAATAGAACGGCTGCCATGCACTGGCAAGCTCTGGTCGCTTTCAGATGACATTGTCAGCCTGACAAGGCACTGTCCGAGCAATCGAGCACCAACCGAAACACGCATAACTTTCAAGGACAATAAATGTGCAGGCCCATTAGGTGAAGCCATAGTAAAAGAGAGAACTCGTAATCTTGGTTGATTCTTGGAACGTCGTTCAGAGTGAGGGAAGATCGTCTCGCGAGAAAGTGCACCGTCAATGTTTACTTATGCCTTCGGACTTGATGCTGGTGATTGTCGCCCCGTGACGCGTTTCGGCACGATACACCAACTATTCAGTTCGCTGACAGCTGGAAGCTTTGGCGCCCACGTCGGGTCGGTGGCGAGGATCCCGGCTCCGGGCGGGATCGGTGGTTTCGAGGGTTAGCTCGATGAGGGGTATTTGTTATTTGTACTCCAGGAGGACTGCTATCCAGCAGCTATCGCGCACCTTTTTGTAAATAGAGGAAATTAAAAATAAAATAAATAAAAAAGCCCCGTGACGCGTGACGCAAGACACAAGACAGCAGGCTAGTCGTAGATTATTGAATACTGTACTATTTCGACCAAGTGTTCAGTCACTTGTCATTTGGGCTTGTGAAATGAACACTTGATGCAAATGTCATAGGTCATTTCGGCTCAAAGTGACTCGTTTTGAAGCATTTTGGCTTTTTTGGTCCTTTTTTCGCCCAGAAGAGCCATAATTTGGACCCTTAATTTCCTAATGGGGACGAGTGAACACCCAGCCCAGTGAACACCTTGCATCATATGTCATATGGCGTGAACAGTTGGTCGAAATAGTACAGTAGAATAGATTTTTGGTTGACTACGTTACATAAGCAACTCAGGTAACTACCGAGAGATAGGGACCTCGTCAACGCATTGTGTGGTACGGTAGACAGTATCGATATTATGAAAAAGAAAGAGATAAAGATCTGAGCTGAGAAGGTGAACTGAGTATAGATGAGAAGAAGAAACAAGGAAGGTGTGACGTTGCGTGGCCGACATTTCTACTGGCCCGGCTCTCCCGACATCGCTACTGCCAGCCCGTACAACATCAGAGAGAAGTAAAATGGATGTAATTACATCTAAACCCCAGAGGTGAGAAATCAAGTAGTGAAATAACGTTAAAATGACAATGGTCGGATATTGGATGAACGTTAGGGAAACAACAACTACTAGTAAGGTCATCATCAACCCTGTTAAGTAAAAGCCGTAAAGACCCATGCTCCTAATGAAGGACTGCAAAGTACAGACAAACATACAGTAAGTATCGAACAAATAAACAAAAGCGTCCTTGAAGCTTAAGCGCTGAAAGGGTCAAGATGAGCTATCATCGACATCATCTAGGTAGTGTGTAGAGTGGGTTTAAAATCCTATATAGATATCTAAGACTAGCAGAACATGTATCGATGTTATAGACGTTCAATATGCTGGTCGAGCAGGTAACATAATCCATTCAAATAACAACAGACACACTTAGAACACATTTGCCCGAGATAGATAAAAACTTGGGTAAAAGACCAAACTCGCAGAGAAGTGCCGCAGTGTTATTTGATTGGGAGGTGATGTTAGTGCTCAGAGATGCACACAAACAAAGTAGCTCCAGGAAAGTCCATATTGCTGAGGTGAAAAATATACCTTAGGGATGGAAGAGGCAGAATCAATGAAGGCCTGCCTTTTTCTGAGGCTTTGATTTTTTTGTGCGGCGAAGTTTTATTTTGTTGATGGAGGAGCGCCGAACGAGAAAACAATGTAGCCTAACGCTTGACGCCTCCTCTGCGATTGGGCAACTTTTTGATTGCCCTTGCACCACCTGGAGCAGGAGCAGGAGCAGACCCAATTGTGAACAGCGACCCTCCTCCACCGGATGTCGACGGAGCCAGAGCGATCGGCGCACTGAATGGCGAAGAAGGTTGCTGGGTCTGGCCGAAACCACCCGGAGTGCCGAAGCCTGAAGGAGGTAGCACCAGATTACCGCCTGCTGCGGGCGATGCTGGCTGGGATCCAAAAGAGAATCCACCACTTGCAGGTATGGGGCCTGCAAATGCGAACAGTGGTGATTGACTGAAAGTAGATGGGCTACTGGGAGCTGAACCTGATGCTGCTGATTGGCCAAATGGATTTGACGCAGCAGGTGCGCCGAACGAGAATGTGGCACCAGGAGCAGCAGTAGCAGATGTGGGTGTTGCACCAAACGAGAAACCGCTTGGCCGCAAAGAATCTTCAGCAGGCTTTGTTTGGCCAAAACTAAATGACGTTGATATGGGCGGTGCAGATGGGGTTGGGCCAAATTCTCCAAATCCTTTGCTTTGATCAAGTTTATTCTCTTTGGCAAATGAGTTGGAGGAAGTCGAATGGAAGCTGAAAGCATTCGATGCAGGGGCAGATGCTGCTGCATGTCCTCCGGTAAATAGACTTCCATTTGACGTAGAACTTGAACTTCCAAAAGAGAATGCATCACCGCCTATAGTGGGCCTTAATTCGGGCATTTTATTATTGACCTGCTGTAGTTCTCTAGTAGGGCTCTCCTCCATCCTGAACTCGTTTTCGTGGTTCTTCGGAGGAGTGATAGATCGCTCTGTCGGCGCGGTAATGGGCTCACCAAATGAGAAAAGTGATTTGCTCGAAATATCGGAAGTGGCGCTTCCTCCCCCAGAGAAGCTGAAACCGACTGAAGCTGGGGTGGAAGCCGGGGTGGTGGAGGGCTGACCAAAGGTAAAGGGAGCAGAGGCAGGCTTAGGTGTGGCTATAGACGCCGCTGGCGGCGCACTTGTTGTGGTGCCAAAAATGAATGATGGTTTTATTTCTTCCTTCTTTTCCACAGGTTGTCCAAATGAGAACCCTCCTGAGCTACCAAAAAGAGGTTTAGGCGCTTCGACTGCAGGTGCGTTTGTAGGAGTTGCACCGAAGAATGATGGTTGTGATGATGGAGCGGCTATAGGAACGATAGAAACTGAAGGCTTGGCCGATGTACCAAAGGTAAAGGGGAGAGGTGATGGGGTCGGCCGAGGTGCAGCAGACCCTTCGGAAAGATTGATGGTAATCGCCGTCGCCGTCGCTTTCGAAGCATCGCCAAAGAATGAGCTTGGATCGTCAAACAATGGCTTAGTGGCCACAGGCTCTGTGCCTTCTATTTTTCCGGCAGTAGGGAAGGTAAAGGGTACTTCAGGCTTTTCCGTGGTGATGGAGACAAGAGGAACTTTAAGAGGTGATGGCACTTCCACAGGATTGGCGTAGGATGCAGGAGTTATCGACGAATCATCATCTTTCACCTTCAATTGAAGTATGGGTGCAAATGCAGAGGGAACGCATGTAGGTGGTTTCGCATCACCGACGCTGTCGCTTGCGATACTGTTAAGCCTCTTACCAAAGCCGGCAAACAAGTGCTCGGCAGGCTTCGGCTCTACTTCAGTGTTCTTTTTCCCACCATCCCAAAAGGGGTTTATTTCGTTAACAGGTTGGCCAGCAATCGATGAGGTGAGCATCGCAGAGGAAGATGATGGTGCTGTGGGGTTCAATGCAGGCGTTGTGCCAAAGGTCATGACAGGAGGTATCGGCAATTTTACTTCGCTCAGCAACTTCGAGTTGGCAAAAAAATTAGGAAGACCACCGCCCGATGGAGCAGGTGGTACAGCTGGCGCCACGGACGATGGTGCAGCCTTTGGCCCAGGTGTTGGAATTGAAACTGAAGCTAAGGGTTGTTCTAGTGTAGTTGGGCTTGTCTGCTGTATGTGCCCGATTTCCTTACTTTCCGCTGCTGAAGGTTGTGGAGATGGCTTGGTCGATGAAGTATTTGAAGAAGGTGCAAAAGATTTGATAATCGAGAAAGGTAAAGAGGATATTGGGAACATGGTAGGATCATCGTCTTTTGAAGCCTCCATAGGTGGTGCCTGAAAGGGGAAATATTATTTAATCATTGTATATGGAACGTATTCGATGCAGCTCACCTCTAAAGAAAAAGAAAATCCTGTGGGCTCTTTGAATAGTGATATCAACTGAGCTGCCTCCTTCGCCATTTCGGGCCGCCTCTCTGTACGTTCGTCTTCTGCTTCCTCTGCGTCAACATCTTCGTCGTATTTAGCGGAGAACCTAGCTTTAGCAGGGCGTGCAAGGTGGCTGCGATTTGTGGAACGGCCAACACGGAGAAAAGAGCCAGAGATGATCGAGGGTGTGGAAACAGCTGTAGAGAACCAGTCTGCACCACTAGGAACAGGGGGTTCTGCAACATCGTGAGCTACAGTTGGAGGCGAGTGACGTGCATGCGGTGTGTTATAATTATCCGTAGTGTCCTTTTCGTCCTCTTTCTGTACATTTTCCTCCTCCGCCTCCTGTTTGCGACGAGCCAACAATTTCTTCATACCTCCTTCACCGGCGTAGGGTTTTGTACGATTCACAACAAGACTTTGGCCTGATCCACTGATTTTTCGGCTGGAGCGATCTTTATCGTCTTGCATCAGAATAAGATTTGATCTGCGACGAGACTTGAACATGTCAGGCGTAGTTGTGGCAGTAACCGACGCTGGAAGATTCTTGAAGCGCATACGAGTTGGCAAAAGAGGCGTTTTATACACATCAAGCTGATGTAGTGCCCGTTCCGAGGGTGCTGAAGCGCATCTTAGCCAGATTCGTAAATTGCACCAGGGGTCAGCTTACCATGTTTATTCTCGTTATTAATAACATTCTCATTTGGGACCAAAAAAAGAGCGCTGCTTTGTTGGCGTATAGGTAATTCCACCTTTTGTACGGGAAGATAATGAGGGTGCTGACTGAAGAAACTATAAAGAAAGATAGGCTTACAGCTCTAACGGATTCTACCAAAGCACCCAAAGTGGGGGCTGTTTGTTGCACAGATTGAGCAGGAGGGTGCAAGAAGACAGGATTGGAGACTAGAGTATTGAGTGGTGGTGGCTCAGAGATATATCGCGCGGGCGGGGGCTGAGGAGTAACAGATGAACGCATCCGAAAAGACGGTCTGGGGGATCTCCGAGGAGATGGAGGCATGGAAGCATCATCCATGGCCATATCATAATCAACCTCTGCTGAAGGCAGAGGCACGCCGAAGTCAAAGGCGGATGATTCACGGCGAACAAGAGTATGATATGGCGGATCGATGGACATAGTCCGAGTGACGGGAACATGACGACGGGGCGAAAGAGTAGCTCTGGAAGACGGAAGTACCGCAGACGACGCTCGAGGGACGATTGAAGTCCTGCGCGAAGGGTCTACACGATGGAGAGTGGCCGCGGGGGAGTCAAGATATGACTGGGACGTGCGGTGTGCAGGACTATGAATGCGCATACGCTTTGTATGTCTGGACGCCTCGTCATCGTTTTCTGAAGTCTGGGTATTATCTTGCATTGCGGAATCGTTCCCCTCGTCGAGAAATTCTTCAGTGGGCTCTTGGTCAAGTTGCCGTCTGCGCTTCCCTGGCGTGCCAGTGCCTGCGCCATCTTGATTGGCAAACCAATTGAGAGGCACCTTGACGATGTTCTTGATAGCGCCAATGAAGGAAGAATTTTGACGAGTCAGCTTAGCTGACCGCTGTTCTCCGCGACTGTGCTCACTGTTCGACGACGCCATCAACGACGAGAAACAAAGGCGCAACAGCCACACACACCATACTTCAAACGATTCAGTCACGTCACAGTCACGCTGTCTCCTATGCTCCACCGTGTCGCCAGAAGAGCCTATTCCGCTGCCGCTGCCGCTCGTAGCGACAGCACGCGCGAAGGTTGGCTCTATGTCGATTCTGTCTTCCCTGTTCAGCTAGGCCGATGGGAGTGCGTTGTACCTAATGTTCCGTGTCTCCCCTCTCATCGTTTGCTGCTGCTAGCGTCCGCCACTACATTGGCATCTTGCGTGAAGAGCGTCTCCTCAATGACCTACAATCCCATCTCGAAAAGCTCTCCTCGGTCTGCGATTTTAAGCCTTTGGAACTAGAACCTCTGCGCAAGGACGGAGGTGTCTTCGTCCGATTTTCCTACACAAATATACCTGAAGCTGTTTCTGATGGAGCCGACCCTTTCTCGGCATTGCAGAAGGCCCTCAACGAAGAGGCCCAGAAGTACGGCGCTTTGCCTACATGGTTGGGCGTTGGAACTGGGTCTCTCTGGGTAGTCAAAGGTTTGCCATGGAAGGAGGTGTGCTCCCCATCACATTTACTAGGTCGCTAACTGAGCAAGTAACTACTAGGACATGAACCGCTTCGCGTCCCCCATTCTCAAAGTCGCTTTCGATGGTCCTGATATACAAGAGCAGTCTTTATATGAGTTATGTCGCGTACGTGTTTCTTAACATTCCGATCAGACAACAGTTGCAGAACACACTCGAAATCAGCCCTTTGGACGTATCAGAGACCTAATACCTCCGACACCTGTCCCTGCTGGTAGCCTCCGTTCAAGCACCATTACCTTCGAACGCGTACATGCGGCAACTATAGCACGGAATGTCATTCATGGATTGCAATTTCCCAGTTCTTCCGATCTCGCAGCTTCAAAAACTCGGCTCCGAGCAAAATACGAGGAACCTTTACAAGCGCATGTATTCCGCGATTGGATGTCAAGCCATCCCAAAATCATGTTGCCAATTGTTGTGTTTCTTCTCGGCACCCTGACTTATACTGTGAGTAGCTTATTCACCCACCTAATGACCTATGTATAATCATCATTCTGGATAGATATTCGATCCAATTCGGTCTCTTATGGTAGAGGCAAAAATGCTTAACTGGTTTGACTACCGAAGTATTGCTCAATTCTCCTTGTTTTCCGAGGCCATACTTATCTCTAAACAGAGTTCAGACTGTACCAATGGCTTCAAACCAATACGGTTGATCGCTCCACCAATAACGGAAGCGATTTTAAGAGTCACACCAGCGAATCTAGTATGCCGGAAGTATGGAAAGAGCGCAGAGCAGCGCAAAGCGCGCTGCACGCATACCTCGCAGATACGCCCAGTACGCCATTCTCGCGTGACGTCATATAACGACACTTACTGTATTAAAAAGCCACTATTGCCTTTGTACATGGCCCACAGGGCAGTGGCAAAACGACCATGGTCGAAACTGTCGTCCGAGACTCGAAGAGAGCAGCACTGGTGATCAACTGTCGGAATTTACACAACACCTCTACGGATTCGGCCCTTGTCTCTGGCCTGGCTGGCCAGACGGGCTACTGGCCCGTCTTCAACTTTCTCAATTCAATGAATACACTGATTGATCTAGCAAGTGTTGGTCTAATCGGTCAGAAAGGTAACTCGTTGAAACTTAGACTTATGTTCTGCATATCTAATTTTTTTAAGCCGGTGTGTCGAGCTCCCTCCACGACCAGCTCAAACGGATTCTCGACGTGGTAACCTATGCCCTCCGTGGGGTTTCTTCTTCGCATCGTGGCACACTCCAAAAGCAGCTCAAAAATGAAGAAGATCTTGCGAAGCGGCGTCTTCAAGCAGCGCGTCAACAGCAAGCCATTTTGGATGGTACATGGCATGATGGTCGCCTTGACTGCGTTGCGGGAAATGGGATCATGTGTGAACTTGGTGTGGGCGACGAATTGTTTGATGAAGACATGGCAGTGCACTTGGAGAATTATGAAAACAACTTGAAACTGATGGAACAGGAACAGCAGCATCTCGTTCGAAAGCAGAAGGCATTGACGGATGTGAATGTCATTACCTCGTTGCCTGTTGTTGTTATTCACAACTATGCAACTAACTTTGGATCGACTACCAAGGAAGATTTATTGGTGGTATTGGCAGAATGGACAGCTAAATTGGTTGAAAACAATGTTTGCTCGAGTTTTCCTCATTATCTATATCAAATCTGACCATTCTCTGGGACTTCAAGGTCGCACATGTTATAGTGTTAAGCGATAACCGCGAAAATGCCAAAAGGATGACCAAAGGTAAGTAGATCCGCTTGCATCTGCATCACATCGTCAATAATCGCTTATCCTTTTTTCTAGCTTTATCCTCGAAACCCTTGAATGCAATTGCCTTATCTGATGCCGACACCTCTAGCTCCTTATCCTTCGTGAAGCAAAAATTAGAAGACTCAGGGGCTAGCTTTGTCATTTCTGTGGAAGACGTAAAACACATAGAGCGCCTTGGTGGAAGAGCCAGTGACTTGGAAAGTGTTCGTAATCAGTTTTGGCAGGACCCCCATGACGACTAACCAGAAAACATAGTTGATCCATAAAGTTCGCAACGGAATGAGGGTAGATGAAGCTGTGGAAGATATCATCAATCGTGGCGTAGCAGAGCTGCGGAAGAACGCTTTTGGCGACGATAACGAAGATGCTAAAGGCTTGCCATGGACCAGATATCAAGTATGGAAAGTTCTGAAGATGCTGGCAAAGTCGTCGGAAGTCGGATATTATGACATGCTTGTAGATTTCCCCTTCAAGGGCGATGAAAGTGCATTAAGAAATATGGAACACGCCGAATTAATTTCAATTTCAACGAAGGACGGACGACCGACAACTATACGCCCAGGCAAACCTGTTTTCCGATGGGTGTTCGAACGCGTTGTAAATGGTGCGTACATAAAATTGGCATTTGTAGATAATACTTACAATAAACAACTCTAGACAAAGTTTTCCAGGCCACGCAAGAACTCGCCTACAACGAGAATCAGGTCCTCGAACTAGAGGCAAAAATTCAACGATATGAACAGGAGTTGGCGGTGCTGGTCGATACCATGATGAAAGAACATAATCCGTGGTACAGTTTCAGGCGCAGCGCATGTGTCGGACGTGCTCGCTCTGTAGGAGAGAAGATAGTAATCTCACAGCACAAGGTGGCGATTCTAGAAAGTAAGAACATCGAATTGAAGCGTGTACTTGCAAAAGAGGTCAAGTGATCAATGACATCAGTATTAGACTGTATAATTATGACACCGCTACCTCATTCCAACATACCTCAAACCATGGAATCCTTGAAGGCCGCTGCTATTGAGAAGCTTGTAGATATAGCCATTTTATCTAGAGACGCTCTATTCTCTCGTGCATGGTCCTATCCCATCCTCGGTATCACGTACCTCGGCACACACCCCGCGTTATACAAAGCCATTGCCCCTCTTATCGCCAAAGCTATTGCTACTTCGATGGGAATCACCGCAGTCCTCTTTATCTTCACATATTTTCCCCAGGTCGCAGTCTGTGCCTTATTCTCAGGACCGTTTGCCCCTGTCACTGCCGCTGTCCTGGTGTTGTCCGAAGCATATTGTCTCATATATATTGTGTCCAAGGTTGTCTTCCTGGGCAATGCTCAGGACCGCATATGTATGTATTTTATTGCTTATTTTTCAATCGGATCAGCTCATATATTCTTCATTGTAGTTGACGCTGTCCTACTGCAGCAGGGTAATGAAAAGCTTGTTGAAAAGGGAAGACAAATTCGCTCCTCATCGGGTTTTAAAGTTCTGGGCATATCTCTCACCAAACCCCTCGGCAAATTCTCTCAAGAAGGAATGCTAAGATATATCATAACTTTGCCTCTCAATTCGGTGCCAGGAATTGGAACTGCCTTATTCTTGTTGTACAACGGTACTTAAGTCTGATGTACCAATATCTCAATGGCATTGGATAACACTCAAATTATTTTAGGAAAAAAGACTGGTCCGAGCTTCCATGCGCGCTATTTTCAGCTAAAGAGATACGACCAAGTTACTCGGGAGGAATATGTTGAGAAAAGGAGAGGGGCATATACCGCGTTCGTGTTTTCTGTTCCACACACCATTGTTCTCAGACAATCTCCGAGTGCAGCTTCGGAGCGACTGCACTTGGGCTAAACCTTGTCCCTGTTGTAGGGTTCTTATTTAACATCACATCTACGATTGGCGCGGCGCTTTGGGCGAGCAATTTAGAAAGAACGTGGGCATCACCGTATGGGGAAGGAAGAAAAGTCGATCAGCCTGGGCAGTCTGCAGGAGACATGTCCAGGTCAATGAGGGCCAGGAATCAAGTGGAAGTGGTCCTGTAATCTGTAGCTTATATGTAGTATCCAATAATATTGCGGCTGTTTTCATATTGATAGGCCGAAAAATTATAAGTAAGTACACGCACAGGCAGACCCTGGCGGACTCTAAAAAGAATGATTTAAGTACATATTTAAAGAAGCAGGCAGATTGATTGAACTCTCATAGAGTAGGGCGGAGTCAAGCGGTCCCCAACATTCCGAACCTCCTTGATCGCCGTTCCCCCACCCAAGCTTACGATTCGCTGGCTGGACTCGACGCCGAGCTCCAGGCCTCTCGCATCACCAAACCTTCGACTCCGCTTGACTCCTATTTTTGTTTAATTTGTCTATGTACATAGCTGTAATAATAATATAAATATTGATGATTAATGACAATGGATGTTGATGGCGCCCCCACCGCCACTGGCATTGTTCTCGAGTCTCGACGGTCATGTCCGATTCCCCACAGAGACGGGAGATCGACGCTTTTTTCAACTTCTTTTCTACATTTACTCTTTCTCGCCCTGTCACAACCGTTGCAGATCTCGCAGATGGCGCTGCTCTGTTCGATGTACTCTCCATAGTGTATGTCGCCGTTAACCCGCGCTTCGGCAACCTAGTTTACAACTGGTCTTTAACAGCGATGCGGAATACTTCCGCCAACCCACGCGCCCCTCAGCGCAGCCATCCGAAAACTGGGTTCTTCGATTTAGCTCGCTCAAGCGCCTCTACCGTCTCATGACCCAATACTTTGCCGATGTCCTGCAGAAACCCACCTCAAGTCTTGATGTACCAGACCTACAAGCAATAGCGAAAGATCACAACCTACCTGCCATTCTTACACTTTGCCGTCTCACCATCGTTATTGGGGTCCAGTGCGAGAAGAACAAGGAATTTATTGACAAGATCCAAGGGCTGAGCGAAGTGGACCAGCACTGTTTAATGAAAGCGATTGAACGAGTGAGCCTCTTTCTGCAGTTTGGGACGAGACAAAACGAGAAACAAGATCTAACCTTATTAACATATCATAGGTTATGACCAAGATCGCAGTTGCACCCGCTGTGCAGGACGCTATCGAAGCTAGTATGACAGAGTGCGTGATCATCCTTCTCGTGGGTGTCGTTTGGCCCTCACAATTTCATAGAGATGACCATTATTACCGCATCCAATCAGAACGAAGTCAAATATTCTCAGAGAAGGAAACTTTGGAAAAAGTGTATACAGCCTTATTAGAAGAGCACCGTGCTCTCCAGACTGCACATGATGACGCCCTTTCAGAAAAGGAAGATGCAATAGCGCAAGCCAGACAGCTCAGGCGCGAGGCGGATACGCGGCGGAGCGATAAGGCTGATGTGATGATGCGCGCGGAAATGGACAAGCTACGAACGGAATTGTGAGTTCTTAAATTCAACTTATTTTCTTTCATTCCAAGTCGGTGCTCTAGGCAGAAGAGTGAGGACAACCTTGCTATGGCTGAATCAGAACTCGACAAGCATACATCGCACATTACTGAGCTCACTCGGAAAGTTGACGAGTTACAAATCAAAGCAGATGAGGCAGTCAAGTTGAAAGATCAAGTTGACGAGTAGGTCCTCTTTTGATTACGGGTACTGGAATTGAACCACATTGATTAGGTACCGTCATGCCGCTGATAAACTGCAAAAGACAGAGAACGTTATGGAGAAATATAAAAAGAAGCTTCAGGAAGGAGCTGATCTCCGACAGCATGTCAAGGTAAATAAGTTTGGCATCTTTCACCGCGTCGTTGTTGATGTACATATCCACAGGCTCTCGAGAAACAAAACGCGGATCTGGTGGACAAGAACGCTTCATTGGAGGAAGAGTACCGCAAGGTGGCGGCATTTAAACCTCTCATGGAATCGTACAAGGCCCAAATCCTCGACCTTGAATCTAAGCATGCATCACGAGGCCAAGAAATAGAGTCCTTAAATTTTGAATTGGAGCAAAGCCGGGCCAAACTCAAAATCACTCAGGCGGAACGTGCAAAGGACGCAGAAGCACTGGAACTTTACCAGGAGAGAGTCCGCGAACTTGAGTTAACATCCACAACACAGACAAATCGGAGTCGAGGCGCTGCTAGTAGTGGGAACCCCACACATGGCGAAAACTTGACGTTACCTGTGCTACAGCAGGGCCAGCCTGGAACACTTTCTACGGAGCTGGCGGGGGAAGACGACGAACCTCAAACCGCCTCCGAGGTAGACGCTGACGATCATCAAGGCTTGGGTGGCGAACTGGACGATGCCATCACGGGCACAACAATGACAGACTTGAAACTTCAAATTCGGAAGCTGGAGCGCGAACTGGAATCGATTAAGAAGAATGAAGCAGACGCTAGCCGGTTATTAGTACTTGAAAACTTATTAGAAGATGCCAACAGAATGAAAGCGAGGTATGAAAACGAGTATCTGACAGCGCACAGGGAAAAACTTGTGTTGCAACGTGATTTGGAAGAGATAAGAAGTGGCAAGTTCTTCGGTGATGGGTACGTTTCGATAACTCCTGTACCTTTTTGGCTACCATTTTAAATGGGTTCACAGAGCTGAAGCTGCAATTGCACTTCGACAGCGATTAAATGAAACCGTGGATCAATTCGAAGAGATCCGAAAGCTAAATGCTGAACTTGAAGTCAAATTTGAAACAGTTAGCCGCGAATTGACTATCGCGAAATCAGACTGTGCGCAACTTCCTTCGTCGTGAGACATATCTGAGCTCATCCTCTTGCCATTTTCAGTGACTCTCGTCAACAAGGATCAACTTGACATCCTGGCAAGCCTGAGAGAATCTGTCAACGAAGATAAAATTGGCTTAGAAGCCGATGTGGAGCGACTCAAGAAACAAAACAAGGAGCTCAGTGAGAAGAACCGCATGCAACTCGAGCAAGTCAACGCTTTGTTGCTGGAAAAGGTCAACCTTCAGAGCGAAGGTATTGGGCAACGAGAAAAACTGATTCAACGGGAACGAGACTTTGGGTACCGTCATCATTTCACAACGCTCTTCTATTGAGGGCCTGAATACTATTGTTAATGCATGTTGTACAGTGATCTTCGAGCAACCCTTGCTGGTAAAGATCTTCCCGAGGATTTCAAGCA
This sequence comes from Pholiota conissans, assembly GCA_015484465.1. NCBI lineage: Eukaryota > Fungi > Basidiomycota > Agaricomycetes > Agaricales > Strophariaceae > Pholiota > Pholiota conissans. The sequence continues at coordinate 62,966 of MU155323.1, forward strand.
GAGATTACTTTCTATGCATGAAGAAAATCTCAATTTGAAGGAGTCTTATAAAACTGTTACAGATAAGCTGAACAAAGCTAAACAGGTCCGTATATTCATTTACTCACCATCTCCGGGAGCAAATCTGATCCAAATGTCGTCAAGTTTATCAAGGCTCAGGATAAGCTTTTCAAAGAACAACACGCTGTCAATGTCGTTACTGCATCTGTAAGGGAATTTATCTCGCCATTCTTCCTGCCAGATCTCTTACTCCATCCAGCAAGGGTCGTTTGAAGAAGCGGAAGTTAGCTTCCGTTCACAAATCAAAGTCCTCGAAGATGATCTTGCAAGACAGAAGGTCAGTAATGTTCTGATATCCTCTGCTGTTCTGGTCACAAATTTTGCATTGCAGGCATTGATGCTAGAGTCCACCAAGCGGTACCGTCGAGAACAAGAATTGATAATTAGCTCGATTCATGCTATGGGGATGAAGACTGCACGCCATCATCTTCGGAATCCACCTCGAAATGAAAAATCAAGTTTCTTGGCATTAGAACGAACCAGAGTGCGTTGCTATACAAGTTCTTTTTGCAAAAGGAGGTAACCTTTCATTTGGCAGAATCCACACGTCGTTCAAAGCAGCATAGGGGGGCGTGGATATTGAAGTCATTGTGTTCCTTCAAGCCTTGTGTATACCAGTATTTTCTCAATATCGGATTTGCGACATCATATCCAACATTGTACTATCTTTCCTACACGGTTTTTATTATCATCCTCGCGTTCATTATACCCTGCATCATATCAGTAATCTTCTTATCTGCTTGTTACATACTTGATTTCTTAAATAGAATCAAACCCATTGATTTCTCTGGCACATGTCACACACATTGCACTACCTTTTTATACAATTTTTATTGAGCACAGTTTCTATCCGATACCTGTGTAACTTACACATTATTTTGATTACAAGGGTTGCCGTTCTGAAGAGAGAAAAAAGGTGTGCCATTCTAGCCTAAATGAGTGAGAAATGAGCCAAATGAATTGCATGCTGGCTTTTTCAATGTATATTGCAAAAAAAGCACTTGTATGGACAAAGATTTATCTCCAAAAAATAACATGCATGGTACTACTAGTATGGTATAATCATACTCTAGAATTTCTAGGGGAAATATTAAGTTTTGCATATGCTACGGGGGCCTGTGAGGAGTGATGTGTGGGCATCCGTTAGCACATTTATTATTACCACATACATTGATCATTTTTCCTGTAGATATATAGATAACTATGAGATTATGGACTTAAATAGAGTATAAAGTCACGAAGTTTTCATTCCAGACAGATAACTTTTCCGCCCAGATAGATAGCTTTTGTGTCCATATATATAACTTTTGATTCCAAACAGATAATTTTTACTCCCAGATATATAATATTTAGTTCCTTGTATTTAAAATGTAAATCCATATACATCAGCAAGTCTACAATTTGCTTTTTCATGGTTGTGCAACCGTAAAATACGCCAAAAAGGGCGAAAGCAGCAAGTAAAAAAAGGTCGGTTCCACTCGGCAAAAAGCTAGTGTGGAACGTGCCCTGATTGGCGACAATTAGCGCCATCAAGTGCATATTCTGGTCCGCTTTCCGCACTTTTTACTTTTTATTCCCATGCTAAAAGGCTCAAAAGCGGAAATAAGCGCAAAAGTAGATTGTAGGCTTGCTGATGCTACATCTGTTCTAGTTCCAGACATAAAGAACTCGAGTTCACGCGTCCAGATAGAAAGACGGTGCCGGAGCTGCTGTACGTCTAAATTTAGGTCATCACGGCAGACAGGGCTCGCTCGAACGCGCAGCACGCTTTACCACCTGGACACACGCATGCGCACGCTCGCAATGCTCCATGCGTGGCACTTGCGTGCCACCAAGTCCTGTCACTGTCTTTGAGCTCGTAAATGAATTATGCAATGCCTCTTTGGTGCGCCGTGGGACTAATAACGGGGAATGAAGCACATTGGCGCATGCGCACAGCGCACTGCAAGTGTGCGCGCGTCGAGGTGGTGCAGCGTGCCAAGCGTGCCGCGTCTGCCGTGATGGTCTAAATTTAGACTCCCAGCAGCAGCACCGTCTTTCTTTCTGGACGCGCGAAATCTATATTTGGGAGTAGAACTAGTGTATAAAGGTTAAAATTTTGAATATAAGGGACTGAAAGTTATATATATGGGACTGAAAGTTATATATCTGTATGACGGTATTTTTCATCAACAAATCGAGCTTCCTACCCTCTAATTTTACTACGTAAACTCGCCTAAATACGTAGTTTTGTTGTCGAGTTCCATCAAAATCTTGATCGCACGGCTAGATTCAATTGATATGTTTATTTGGTTCCTATTTTTGATACGTACTACTTCCTACTTCCTGGTCTCTGCTTTCGCAAGAAAAATTTCACCAAGTCCCCGCTGTATATGACAACATATGCAGGGATGAACATGTGAATGTCACTTAAATATTTATAAAATAATCAAAGTAGCCCTTTGATTGGTTGAATGCGTACAAAATCTCCAGTCGTGACACGGACTT
>MU155324.1:0-64767 GCA_015484465.1 Pholiota conissans
TTGGAATTGCAGAGATCCAGTCCGCTGTTTGCGAACCTACAGAGCCACCCCCAGCGGTTGTCCAGTCGTACGATGGACCGTCCGCACCCGAACCCACACCCGCGCCCGTGTCCGCATTGACCCCCGCGTTCACATTCGCATCCACCACGCCTCCGCGCCAACGACCTATTGCATATCTTTATAATACATTATATTCCTATGTTACCTTCAACCCTGAAGGTGCAATAAATACACACGTAGGCCATCTCCCCGGAAAATTTGGGCGCTTCCTTGATCGGCCCGGTTAGATAGCCACAACAACGTGACCGATACAAAAGTTTTTCTGTACAATGCAGGCTAATCAAAAGCCGACAACCTCATCTGACATTTTCTGCTCGATTTGAGAGAGTATATCTACGTCTAAGTACATCGAAGGTAAGTAAGTCATATCCCCTTTTCTGACATCTGTTTGATATTTCTGTTCAGAACAACCAAAAGTTATACCTATACACTTAATGCGCTTATAGATTCCTTCAAATTCAACATGACCTTCAATAGTACTATTCATGACCCTCTCGCGATCGACATTCAACGTCAAAAGAGGAAGCTTCTGGCGTGTATCCCAAGGGATACCCTGTATTATGACGCCTTCAACAACTCCGCTACGAATCGAGAGGTACTCGTAACACTTTCCGGCGTCTTGGCCGTACCTCAATTCACCCAACTGGTTGCAACACTATTCCGACCAATATTGTTGGACTTGTGCGCACGATGGATCGATATCGAGCATGATTTGGAGGATCAATTGGTTGCCTTATGCTATCTTTTAGAAGTTCACGAAGAACTCTTTCCGTTCGTCCGCTTCTTCGTCTGCTTTTCCGAACCCGAAAATTTGACATCCAAATATACAGTATCCTCAATAAAATACTCCTCAAGCACTTTGTCAATGGACCTCTTGCGTTCATCACCGAAACACTATCTCCACTATCCATCGATGTTGTGCGGCTCCAACGCCTTCTGCTCGCATATTATCGTATATTGCAGAGTAATCGACAATTGCCACAATACCTATCATGGTCATTAGAGCCTCTATCGAAGCTTATGTGGACACCCTATCTTGAAAATGGCTCTAGACTTCTTGCCATCCGGTGTTATGCGTTACAGAGTGGAATGGGAGAAGAAGAAAGATGCAAATTGGAACGTGAAACCTTAGGCGATGTGTCTAGTGTAGATTGTCGACTCAGTTATGGTCGTGATATCACCGGGAAGGTGTTGGACATAGACGGATGGATTATGCCGGTCGTCGAGCTAAGGAGGGTGCAAGAGGAGCGAAAGAGAATCGCGACCCAAAAGCTGGATTATTATTCTGATGAGGAATCTGAAATCACGACACCATTACAGGAAAGCGACCTAAGGTACGCCCTTTCAAAGGAACGAAAAATAGATAAATTCTAATCTTTCACAGCCCTCACACCACCAACGTGCATGGTATTTTACTTTTGCGCTCATTGGTTGCATGCTCCATCAACTCGTCCTTCATTCCTCTGCAATCCTCTGTCGAAGCTCTCCGGCTGCTGGCGCTTCATACGTCATCTCGCCTTCCAACTCTTCTCACTTCCGCTCCATCTGCAGGCAAATCGTTGCTTCTTTCCCACCTTTCTAGCCTTCTTCACCCAGAGTGCGCAAATCACATTGTTACCATCCATCTTGCGGATACGTCACTTGATCCACGGAGCCTTTTAGGCTCTTATGTTTCATCTTCTGTTCGACCAGGTAGTTTCGAGTGGAAAGATGGCGTTCTTGTTCGATCTATGCGCGAAGGGAGGTGGGTTGTCTTCGAGGATATTGATCGTGGAAGTAATGAGGTTCTCGGAGTCATTAAACCACTTGTCGAATCGATGTGCCTCGGAAAGTGGATAGGCGGCCGCGGTCAACTCACTCTCCCAGGTCGTGGCACAGTCATCGCCCACAATGATTTCATGCTATTCGCTACACGATCGATACCACTTCCTCGCACCGGCAATTTCCACGCAGCTACGTTCTTTGGATCCCACAAGTTCTCTGATATTGTTTTGCATTCTCCATCTCTTGAAGAACTTCAGACAATCGTCAATATCAAGTTCCCTCGTCTTTCAGGGAGTACTGGGCATGTCGTTGTCGATTTATGGAAGTCGGTGCTCGAGCTGGGCTTGCAGAGCTCAGGTAGGGAGGTTGGCATACGCGAATTGTTAAAGTTCTGCCAAAGGATCAATAAAATTCTCCCTACGTCGTACCAACCCATGGACATAGACTCAAGTACCAATAACTCTACTTCGCTCTCAGACATCTTCCCAAATCCATCTATCAGGGAAGACATCTACCTCGAGGCGCGCGATGTTTTTTTTGGCACTGGATCTATGACTGTATCAAGTCGTGCACATTCCAGAGCCGTTGCCCAACTCATTGGCCATAAATTGGGCTTTGATTTCGACAGGCAGAAATGGGTTTTAGAGAGCAAGATGCCCGAGGTCGATTTGGAGAAAGATATCAGCGGGCGAATAGTGGGCTTGCGCATAGGTCAAACCAGGATTTCAGCCCAGTTAAACAATATGGATATCGCTTTTGCTTCATCTCGGCCTTTCGCTATGCACAAGCCTGCTGTGCTCCTTCTTTCACGAATTGTGAATGCTGTTGCTCATGGAGAGCCCGTATTGCTTACAGGTGAAACTGGAACAGGAAAAACAAGTGTTATATCCCATCTTGCAGGACTCTTGAACCGACCACTCGTTTCACTAAACCTTTCCCATCAAACTGAATCATCTGACCTCATTGGTGGTCTGAAACCTATCGATACCCGTATACCGGGGTCGGCGCTACAGGAGAAGTTTCTTGCACTCTTTGGCACCACGTTTAGTAGGCGCAAGAATGAAAAATTTGAGGCAGAGATTCGAAAATCTGTCAATGAATGCAAATGGAAACGAGCAGTCGGTTTATGGAAAGAAAGCGTCAGACTTGCTGTGGAGAGATTACAGACAAGACAAGCGGAGAATGATAGGCACGTCTCGCAATAACTCGTTTAATGTCGACACATTCATGATGATTGTCTCTAGGTCATGTCGATCCGAAGTGCCCAACGATGGAACTCCGAGGAAGCGGCGCAAAATGGATCGAACAGAATCTCGAGTCTCCGAACGTGAATGGTCCTCATTTCTGGCAGAGGTCGAAGACTTCGAGATCCAGCATGTGCAGGGAAAAGGCAAATTTGCCTTCGGATTTGTGGAAGGACCTCTGATCAAAGCACTTCGGTCTGGAGCCTGGTATGTTTCTCTTACTAGGAGCCCTGCTGCTCTTTTTCTTATATATTCAAATCAAAGGGTTCTTTTGGATGAAGTCAATCTTGCTAGTCCAGAAACTTTAGAGTCTCTGGCTGGTATCTTGCAAAGTCCAACTGCATCGATTACACTGACTGAACATGGTTCTCTGGATCCTATTCCTCGTCATCCTGATTTTCGTCTTTTTGCATGTATGAACCCAGCAACTGATGTCGGAAAGAAGGACCTTCCTCCTTCTATACGATCTCGATTCACCGAAATCGAAGTCCCTCCCCCTGATGCCGATAAGGAAACCCTGCTAAGCATCATCTCCCAATATATCGAACATATTGCCGTCAGCGACAAGCAAATAGTCATGGATGTGGCCGAGTTCTATACTTCAGTCAAGCAAATAGCCTCAACTCGCCAAATTGCCGATGGTGCGAACCATCGCCCTCACTTCAGCATGAGAACATTGGTTCGTGCTCTCACGTTTGCGGCAGACACCGCCAGTTCATATAGCTTGCGACGGTCTGTATGGGAAGGATGTTTAATGGCATTCACAATGGTGCTAGACCCGGCAAGTGCAGAAATCGTGACTGAGATGGCTCGTAAACACCTGCTATCAGGAGTTCGGAACATCCGTTCCCTGCTAGCCAAGGATCCTGCATGTCCTGCACACGGTACACACGTCAAGTTTGGTCCCTTCTATCTCGAAAGAGGTCCTCTTCACGGCTGCATTGCCGAAGACTATGTCATGACACCATCCGTTGAACGCAAACTAGTCGATTTGGCTCGCATTGTCCTGACTCGCAGATTCCCAGTCCTAATTGAAGGGCCAACTTCCAGCGGCAAAACAAGTTCTATTGAATATCTTGCAAAGTGCACAGGCCATCATTTTGTGCGCATCAACAACCACGAGCATACAGACATCCAAGAATATTTAGGTTCATACGTATCCGACCCTATGACAGGAAAACTCGTGTTCAAGGACGGTTTATTGGTTCAAGCTTTACGTTTTGGTCACTGGATAGTTTTGGACGAACTTAATTTGGCCCCAACCGATGTTTTGGAAGCTCTGAATCGTTTGCTGGACGATAACCGCGAGTTGGTGATTCCCGAAACTCAGGAAGTCGTTCGACCACATCCCCACTTCATGTTGTTCGCCACCCAGAATCCTCCGGGCCTATATGCTGGTAGAAAAGTTTTATCACGTGCTTTTCGGAATAGATTTTTGGAGGTCCACTTTGACGACGTTCCACAAAATGAACTGGAGACAATCCTTTGTCAGCGATGTCAAATAGCACCTTCGTACGGAAAAAAGATTGTGGCAGTTTTCCACGAACTTCAGAAATGCAGGCAAACCGGTCGTGTCTTCGAAAGCAAGCAGGGATTTGCCACCCTGCGTGACCTTTTTCGATGGGCTGGACGCGATGCGCTAGGGTATCAAGAACTTGCAGATAATGGCTACATGTTATTGGCGGAGCGTACGCGTCGGAAAGAGGACAAATTGGTCGTCAAAGAGGTTATTGAAACTATCATGGGCGTCAAAATAGACGAAAATGCAATGTATGACCTCACCCGCTTGGATCTTGACATACAATCATTCCTTGGCCATCCGCTGCCTACCACATCCACAACTATATGGACCAAAGCGATGCAACGCCTTTATATCCTGGTTTGCAGAGGTCTAAAGTTTAATGAGCCCATCCTCTTGGTGGGTGAAACAGGTTCAGGTAAAACTTCGGTTTGCCAGGTGTTTGCTGAAGCATCGTCGCAGCGTTTACTGTCTCTCAACTGTCATCAAAATACCGAAACAGCTGATCTCATTGGTGGACTTCGGCCTGTCAGAAATCGCAACGCCATGCAGGCAGAACTGGTCAAAGATCTCCTTTCGGTCTTGGAACAAGAAAATATCGAAGCCAACCCACTTACAAATATCGAAGAGCTAGATTCTATGATTTCGTCCATTTTGAAAAACAACACACACCTCAACCCAAGTACTCGAAATCAGCTAGAAGGAATCCGATCGCGACTGCTACGATTGCATTCTATCTTCGAATGGCATGATGGCCCTTTAATCGAAGCAATGCATAATGGTGAGGTCTTTCTGTTGGATGAAATTTCTCTCGCAGACGATTCTGTTCTTGAGCGCCTTAATAGCGTCCTTGAGCCCGGCCGATCAATCGTCCTAGCAGAACGAGGAGGAACCGACTCGGAACAGCCTGCCATCTATGCTTCTGATGATTTTAAGCTGATTGCAACAATGAATCCTGGAGGCGACTATGGGAAAAAGGAGTTATCTCCAGCACTGCGCAACAGATTTACCGAAATTTGGGTGCCTCCGATGGAAGAGCGCAAGGATCTAGAACTGATTGTTGATAGCCTCTGGCGCGACGTTTCTCTCCGCTTTTACACGTCGTCTGTACTAGATTTCGTCGAATGGCTATGCACACGAGTAGGCGATAAGTCCTTAATGAGTCTGCGAGATATATTGGTACGAATCACCATATACATTCGATATCACTACTTATCTTTTTCAAGGCATGGGTAATGTTCACCAATTACGCGTATCAGCCAGACAAATCTGAAGGAATCTTTCCCAACGAATTATTTGTGAGTTCAATGCCATAAGTAGTGTACATCATCTCTGACTCCACGGCGATAGCACCATGCCGCTCATATGACTTATTTAGATGGCTTGAGCTCCCTTCCCCAGTTAGCAGGATATTCTCGCGAAGCCATTGATCGCTTGAGATTGGAAGCATCGGGAAAACTCCAAGAATTGGTGCCATTGGTGGAGCCCATGGGATCTACTGTTCCAGCCTTTGATCCCAGGACACACGTTCAATTGGGCTCATTTGCGATCGATAGAGGGGCCGGTATACCCTCTCGCCAGCCTTTCAATTTCGCCGCGCCTACTACTCTTAACAACGCCATGCGCGTTGTCAGAGCATGCCAAGTCACAAAACCCATTCTGCTAGAAGGTAGTCCTGGAGTTGGGAAGACAAGCTTAATCACTGCACTGGCCAATTTATCTGGCCATACATTATGTCGTATCAATTTATCTGACCAAACCGATTTGATCGACCTATTCGGTTCAGACTTACCGGTGGAAGGTGGAACTTCAGGCGAGTTCGCTTGGAAAGATGCTGAATTTCTCAGAGCACTCCAGGATGGGCATTGGGTCCTTCTTGATGAAATGAATTTGGCACCACAAGCAGTGCTCGAAGGGTTGAACGCGATTTTGGACCATCGTGGCGCAGTCTACATCCCTGAACTTAATCGAACCTTCAAGCGACACCCATCATTCAGAATTTTCGCGGCACAAAACCCGTTGCACCAGGGAGGCGGCCGCAAAGGTCTTCCGAAGTCATTCATCAATCGATTTACCAAGGTTTACATCGAGGAACTTACTCCAGACGATTTGTACACAGTCTGCTCGCATATATTTCCCGACATCGAAGAAGGCGTGCTGCGCTCCATGATTTCTTTCAACATCCATTTGAACGATCGTGTCAGTGTCCACCGTGCTTTCGCTCAGGATGGCTCCCCTTGGGAGTTCAATTTGCGTGATGTCATTCGTTGGGGCACCTTATGCTCATATCCATCATCAGGTCGAGACCCACAATTATATCTGCGGAGCGTGTACCTTCACCGCTTCAGAAACCCCCAAGATCGTAGATCAGCAAGTTCCATCTTCGACAGAGTTTTCTCCACAACGAGTCAAGATCTTGAAAGGCCTCCTCCATGGACGATTTCTCCAGCTGAACTCCAATTTGGAAGTTTTTGCATCTCTCGAAGTAATTTAGCACCTCTCGCTCGCCCATCCCGCATTCTAAAGATGCAGCTATCGGCGTTGGAATCATTAGGACTCTGTATCTCACAATCATGGCTCGCGATCTTGACTGGTCCAAAAAACAGTGGCAAAACAGAAATCGTACGAACATTGGCAACTTTCGTTGGCATTCCACTATGTGAAGTATCTATCAACAGTGCCACTGATACGATGGACATCTTAGGAAGCTTTGAGCAGGTTGACGCAAGGAAGCATCTACTCGCTATTCTCGACGAAGTAATGATTTTGTTGGACACGGAACTTCGATCACTTGCGGGATCCAAAAGCTTCGCCCCGTTCTGGAGCAAAGCCCATTCGTTGTGGACTTCGTATGCGAATGCTTCAGCCCACAATCTTAACGAATTTACTGAGCAAATCCATGTTCTTTTATCTACCCTTACAGCGTTGGATTCCGAATCGAAGTTGCGCTTCCAGGACCTTCGGTCATCTTTAACTAAATTGTCAACATCTTCTACTGCGGGCCAATTCGAATGGGTTGATGGACCTTTGGTGAAAGCCATGCGTTCTGGGCAATGGTTGTTGCTTGATGGCGCCAATCTTTGCGGACCATCTGTTCTCGATCGTCTCAATTCCTTGTGCGAGCCCAATGGGTCCTTGACTCTCAGCGAACGAGGGTTTGTGGATGGAACCGTGCAGGTGATTCTACCTCACCCGAACTTCAGATTGTTCATGTCCGTAGATCCTCATTACGGAGAACTTTCTCGGGCAATGCGTAATCGTGGCATTGAGATTGCCATTTCGGCGAATCCTGTCGCAGACGATGTTCAAATTCTCCAAGATCATTACCGCTTGCCTATCTCATTGCCATCGTTGTCTGCAAGTCCTGCCAGTGCACAGCTCATTTCCTTTAATGCTGCAAGACGTGGGCTTGCCGACTATCAATTTCCTCAAATGTGCGATGCCTTTTCAAGTGGCAGATGTTTGGATCAGGATTCAGCACTCTCAAACATCATTGATCAAGCTTCAGGCCTTGTATTAGCAAACACTGACACATTCCCCCGAATTTCGGTTATATCCCGAATCCTTCCCCCCGCATATACTCCATATTTCATCCGTTATCTTACTTTGCAATCCCCTGTCGACATCGGATTATTTTCAGACTTCGTGATGGAGTTTCCACAGGAGTATCTCAATAATGCGCTTGAAATCCCGAGGAATCTTTACGCTGATTGGAAAAAGTCATCACTAAAATCTGTGCTGTGCCAGGTCAATATATATTCACTTAGTTCGTTGAATGCCCCAGCTCATTGATGATTACTCTTAGCCAATGTATTTCTACTGGAATGATGGTCCAATTTCCCATCATTCAGATACCGATGTGTCCACCCGTCGTTTGACAGTTTTTGAATTGTTGAACCTTGCGTCGTCTCTTTTCATTTGCAAAAACGACGGTTCATTTGATCTGGTTGATGACAAGCATTCTTCGAAGGAAAAAGATCAATTCACGCGTCAAACAGCTATCAGTTTGTACCATGAAACGATTAAGACATCTTTGAGTGTGTTGTCCTCACCATACACAATCTCTGAATCCAATTTGGTGAGGATTGATGCATTGTACCTCTTTTGTTATTCACTGATTTACTTCCAAGCTTTGTCTTAAATTGGCATCTACAATCCTGCGTTCCTGCGTTCATCTTAAAAATGCGCTTGGGTTACCTACACCAGATTTCTCTGCTCTGCAAGCAATTTGCAACTGGCTCCTCAAGGCGCTCGAAACATCTCCCCCTCTCTTTCTGCAGCTTCTGGAGCATGTCAAATTACTTCATGCTACAATTTCACTTTCTACTGGCCTTGGTTTGTTCACCATCTGGTCAACATTGTATATTGACGAAATACCGGAGAATATCAATGAAATAAGGATGCGAACAGAGCTGCAGTCTTCGGCCCTTGTCGGTTCACCCAATGCATCTGGTGTGTATTCCCATATTCTCTTTGTTTTTGTCACTACATTGAGTTCTCTTTGCTAGCGATACGTCTGCAAGCACTAAATGTGCTGAGCCTGGAGTCATTACCATCTCTACTACAGCGCGAGTCGAACATGTCATTGTTGGATATCAGAAAAAACCTTGACAAGGTTCGAACCCTTAAAACATATCGTTGCTTCGTATTGACTCCCCCCCCCCTCCCCCAGTGTTTAGCAATTGACACTTTTGACATGAATTCCATGAAAGGCCCCTTTTTGATTGATCCCGGTTTCATAATTCTTGAGCTTCATTTCCTTGCTTCTTGTGCGACGAAATGTGATGTAAAGGTAAAATTTGCTCCAAGCCTACCTTGTAAACATTTATCTTATAATTTATTTTGCAGCTTTCTCACAATATCCTTCAAGAGGTAATTTCATTTACTTGCTGCACGGATGCATCTCTTCTTCGAATCATTCCCTATCAACATCTGCTGTGGTCCCTCGAAATTGACACACGTAAGTTTTAATTTGCGCCCAAATAATCCATTGACATAATTTCCTAAATTGAAGACTCAATCCCACTTTTCGCAAGAGCGCAAACGCGTTGGTTGGAAGATATCTGGAATTTGCAGCCTGTCACATCAGTAAGTGGAAACACCTTCTCCCATTTGCAAAGTTAGTCATGCATATTTGACAGAAACTTTCGGGACCTGGTGTTCTGTTCCATCCCGTTTCCCTTCACAGAGTCGTGGAAACTTGGTAAGTGTCGGTTCAAGTTAATTCATACCTGATAATTGAACACTATCTCAGTGACACGACTCGGGTCAACTTGACCTCCTTGGCTCATCATGACCGAGTTCTCCGTCAGCAAGTACAATTGACGCTTTTACAGTCAAGGCAGACAAAGGATCGCATGACGCAAATGATTGTCATGCTTCATCAGAGTTTGTTTATTGTACGTGCTCTGCCTGCTTTCAACCGGATTGACTTCAAACGCTGAACAATCGACATAGATCGCTTCTTCCTTCGCATCTTCGTTTGAACCAACACTATATCAATCAATTAAGGATGCAGTCAACACCGTTTCAAAATTTCCCCATTCCTTCAAAACTCTTATTTCCTTGTTGCTGCGCTCTCGCGACGTTGCATTTGTTTCTGCAGTCACGAAGGAGATCCTACCCCTTCGACCTATGATGAGTGGTCGATCAATGCCCCAGGTACTGGGATTAGCCTGGACTGGAGTCAGTCGTCTTCTCCTGGAGCTCGTCGTTCCAGATACTCCAGTGGACCCTGCAGTTGTCCATAGCAGTGACTACAATCGCATGCAACGTGAAGAAAACGATCTGAACGCCCAAATCGAGCTTCATCAAAAACTCGAAATGTTAATCACAGGAAATTCAGACAATGATTTCATCCGATACCTCATGCCACAACTCAACCGCACTCGAAAGAACATAGAAGCGACCCCATGCTTGCCAAGCCGTAATAACATTACGAGACTGCATCTATTCTGGTCTGAAGTCATACAATTTCAAGCGAGCATTCTCTCCCCCGCTAAGGTCGACAATCTTATAAGCGCATTAGTTCATGGCAGCGAAGATGCTGGTCTGCGTGAGCGAGTAACTCAAGAGTCTCTCGAGGGCTTTTATCAGCGTCTGGATTCTGTGTACCCAGAATTCGCTGATATAAGCGGCTTATTGAAACTCGCTGTGCTCTACATGCGTTTCGGTCTTCGTATCTTGGCTGACTGCAGTACCACGCACCATTCTTCCGCAGAACTAGCGACAACACTTCTTGCCTTCCCATCGATAGATGGCGCAGATCGGTTGATTAACAATTTACAAGAGGTCGCACCTTCAAGCGGTGGGGTATTTCGTCGAGTTTTATTAACGTTAGCAGCGCTGTCCCTCAAAAAGAGCTTGGGCCTTCAAGACGATTGCAACCGAAAATCGATCTACGCTGCATACGAGCAAGTAATGGGACTGTGGCTTATTGATCAGGCAAAGGAAAAACAGGACCGGGAAGCTCAAAGCACACTGTATCGGAAAGCTGACCACGTTGTGGCGACTGATGCCGAAATTGAAGAAGAAGAATTTTTGGCTATGTTTCCTACTTTCGAGGACGCTCTTGAAAATGAAGCAAATTCTGCTCACTCGCAGAACAATTTCTCGTCTTCGTTGGTGAATCCGGGCGAAGTGTCCATCCTTTTGCGCGTCCATCACGACATCGCCGCACCACCCTTCAATGCACGACGAAGCGCTGACAATATATTGACAGAAATCAAAAGCGCGGTCATCAAAGATCTTTTGAGTGGGATGCCCGAACTTCTCCCCCAAACTTTAGATGAAGTCGGCATTCCATACCAATTCAATCTTCTACAAGATAGCATTCTTGCACTCGACGTGAAACTGAATTCAACTAAGCCATCTTATAACTTTTATTCCGACGCAAATTATTCCGAACTCAAAAAAGCCGCTGTGATTGTCGATTCCTTGAGGCGACGGCTGCTCGCTATATCCCAGGAATGGCCTGACCAAATGGTTGTGCAACATTTAATCGAGAGATGCGACACCATTCTCAATACAAACTCCAAGAGTCCGATTGCAAAAGTCATATCCATGTTGGAGCAGTTGTTGGTACAAAGCGAGGATTGGCAGATGTATTCAAACCGAGAAAACACTATCAAATTACATCAAGAAGAGATCGTCCATCTTATGGTGGATTGGCGGCGTCTTGAGCTAGCTTGCTGGAAAAGTCTCTTGGACTCGCAGGAGCGCATTTTTACCGATGAGTTGGGCGAATGGTGGTTCCGTCTATATGACGCTGTCGTACGAGGGCCACTCAGCGCGGCAGAACAGGATACTAATCTCGATTCCCAAAATCTTGATAAATATCTGGCAACTCTCATTCCTCTTCTTGATGACTTCATAACTCTAAGCCCCCTTGGTCAATTTGAATCAAGACTCCGTTTAATTCTGAGCTTCAAACGATATCTCGATTTCATCGGCCCTTCAAGGCCAACCCCTCATGCCTCGGCCCTCCAGCGTGTGGCCCGTATCTTGGATGCCTCGCACCATTACTACAATCTTTTTACAGATCTCTTGCGAAAGCGTTTGATGACAGAGAAGACTGTTTTGGAAAAGGAGATCAGGAACTTCATCAAGCTTGCAAGTTGGAAAGATGTTAATGTGCAAGCTCTCAAGCAAAGCGCCCAGCGAACGCATAGACATCTGTACAAAATCGTACGGAAATTCCGAGATGTACTCAGACAACCAGTCTCTGGTCATTTGCAGCCTTTCTCAGCTGGAGACACAGAAAATCAGCCACCATTACCGAGCGAGTTTTATGGCACTGATGTGGATTTTTTTTACCCCCTGAACTTCGAACCCTCGTCAACTGATGAACTCGAGGTCCGACTCAATATTGCTAACCCCGGAACAAAATTCGAGAAATACGCCTCGTTGATTACAAAACGACTCCAGCCCTTCATCTCTTCACAGTCCGCTGGATCGGTTGACGAGACTGCCATGGAGATCATCACAACATCCAAATCTTTGGCATCGCTCTCAAGTCCTCCAGGGGTGTCCATTGAGAAGAGAGACAAATATCGGAAGTCATTACTTGTGCGCAAAAGGAAGGCTTGGGCAGACTTGCTCAAGGAATTGAAGCAAGCGGGTCTGTCCAGTAATTTGAACCCTGAAATACTGCGTAAGAACACGAATCAACAGTGGCTCCGAGAACAAATACCCTTTCCCGCAGGCCCCTCATATGGCATAGACAGCAAAAAAGGTGATACCTATTTTGTAAAGCTTTGTGGATGCATGCCGCTGCTACGTTCATCACTTCCTACCCATCATTCTGATCTCACCACCCGTGAATTGCAACGTGGATGTATGTTCCTTGAGTCAGGATTTGCGATGGCAGTTGACCTTCGCTCCCGGTAAGCCTATTCACTCCCATTTCGGATTCTTTTTTCAAATGATTCGCTTGCAGTTTTATCTCGGCTCTAGCTGAATACCAACGTATTCAGTTCACCTTGACGCGTTTGCAAGTTCTAAAGTCGTCTGAGAAGATTGTCCGATCCGGCTCAAACATATCTGTCCATGTAAACTCTATGAAAGACCTGTTTTGCAAGATGTTGCATGCTCTCTCAGAGTTGTACCGTAATGTGAACAATTTGAAGCAACTGGATATCAATCCCCCCATCGAATCCGGTCTCTTCGATGAAATTTCTACGTGGGTGGTTTCTATTGACAGCTCAGTTTGTGAACTCTGTGTCCTGTCGGACAATTTAAGCGCATCAGGTATCCCTTATCTTACTCAAGGTCCGTAAGACAACTCATAACTTCTTCACATACTGATATATAATTTTTCTAGGAGAAAATGACATGCTTCTTCGGACAAGAGAGACTGTTTCTCGCTTAACTATAACTCTCACAAGGTGGCATGCCGACCATACGAGGCTTCATTATCTGTTGTCGCCGCTTCAGACCTGGCTCTTAAATCAGGTCATTGAACCCATTCTCCCATCCGAAGATGAAGCCGTTTCCAACAATGCGACGCACGATACGCTCTTAGATTCCCTACTGATCAGCATCCAATGCTTGGTTGGTCGGTGTCCAGATATTCCCAACTCAGAAGAAACCGATGATGCCGAAAAATATCTTCTCAGAGGATATCAGTTTGCTCGCGACTTTACGCACTATCTGAATTTACAGGCGATCAACAGTCAGCTTCGGAAAACATTTCTGGATCTTTCTGACGTCAACTTCTTGGAAAGCATTCACAAAACACTACCCTTTTTGAATCTTTTCATCGAGTTAGCAAGAGACCAGCTTGTGGTTCACAATAAATGGATGAAATCATTATTCAAATTAGACTATGTCCTGTGCTCGCTGTTGTGGAATCTATCTCAACAAGGGTTTTGCCAACCTCAGGACAACGAAGAACCTGAAGCCGGTGAAGGTGCATCAAAAGAATCAGGCGGGGTAGGGATTGGAGAAGGGTCTGGAACGGACAACGTTAGTAGGGATATTGAGGACGAGAGTCAAGTTGAGGGGCTGAAAGGCGACGAAGCAGAAAATCAAAATTCCAAAGACAAACACGAAAATGGTGACGCCATTGAGATGGATGATGATTTTGGAGGTGCATTGGAGGATATGGACGAACCGGCAGCATCTGACGATGGTGGCAAGTCTGAAGATGGTGATGAACCCGAATTCGACGAAACTCTCGGAGATCTTGACGATTTAGATCCCTCAGCAGTAGATGAAAAAATGTGGGGAGACGAGAAAGGGCCTAAGGATGAGGGCGATCCAGAGCAAAAGGCTAATCAGGATCACTCCAAGGAGCAAGATGGAACGTCGGAAGTCACTGCGAAGGAGGGTCGAGAGCAAAATCAATCCAATGACCCAATTAAAGACAACAAAGAGGACAATCTTACCGTAGATAATGATGCTCACGAAGAACCACTAATGGAGGATGCCAACGAGGATGATTCTAATGATCACGATGTCAATGGTTCTAAAATGGACGACTTCATACAGGATGCCGATACCTTGGATCTTCCGGATGAAATGGATTTAGGAGGAGATGATGGGATGGAAAAAGAGGGCGAGAAGGCAGATTTGAATTCTGATGATGACACGGGAAAAGAAGACGAGAGCTCAGTAGATGGCGCGGAAGAGGACGGTGTTGATGATTACAAGATGGATGAACCTGATCAGGGTGCCTCTATGCCTGACACCACCGAAGAAACCCCCACGAATACCGAACGCGAACAAAATATGAATGACTCCAATGAAGGAAATGCACAGGATGATGGAATAGAAAAACCTGAAGTGCATCCAGAGGAAGTCATTGCTAGACCAGACGTGTCAAAGGAAGGCGGTACGACCGATTCCAGTGAAGCTGTTGATCCTGAAGCCGGAGAAAGTACCTCAACCGGAGAAAATGGAACATCACAAGGCGGAATTGGGGAACTTTCTGCAACAGAAGAAAAAACTGCTGAGGAGAAAGAGTACGTACCTTTTGTTTTCAAAAATTTAACCACTTCTGAACTATTGCTCAGGTCACTGGAAGTTACTGACTTCTCTAGGCTGGAACTCCCGAACAACACTGGTAAAGGTACTGCATCTTCTGGCATGCAGCAAGGGCGAGCACCTTCCCAAAGTGACATCCAGCCGATATCAAATCCTCTGCGCAGTCTGGGCGATGCCCTTAAGGAGATTCAACAGCGTTTTGACGAAATCCTGAGTCCAAATGATGATGCACCCAACGAACAAACCAACGAACAATCAGGCAATTCGAATGGGCAATCCCAGGTTGAGTATCTACAGCCTGAGGATTTGGACCATGATATGCAGGCCTTGGGACCAGCTGGAGAAGAGCAAGTAGCGAAACTGAATCAACTCACTATTCTTGACGATGAAATGGTCAGTGACGAGGCACCCGTGCATATGGATGTGGATGCATCCGCCGCTCCAGAGAGCCACGAAGAGAATGCACGACAATATGATGACCGACAAGGAGTACCTGGTGTCGATCGTCGCGAGGATGTGGAAGGAGCCATTATTCAATCCGGCCTGCGCAGCCCCGAGAGAGCTGACAACCACGGTCCATTGGATGACGTTGGGAAAGCTGAAATAAAGGAGGAAGAGGACAAGAAAGTCGAATTACAGCTACAAAAGTGGCGCACATCTGACTACCCCGAAACAGGAGCTGAGCAACTGTGGCGCCTTTACGAATCACTCACTCATGATTTGGCCTATACACTTTGCGAGCAACTTCGTCTCATTTTAGAGCCAACGGTGGCAACTCGGTTGAAAGGTGACTATCGCACGGGCAAAAGGCTCAACATGAAGAAAGTCATTTCATACATTGCTAGTGACTATACCAAGGACAAGATTTGGCTACGTCGCACAAAACCTAGTCAGCGAGAGTACCAAGTGCTCATTTCTATCGATGATTCTCGTTCCATGGCCGAATCACACTCTGTTCATCTTGCCTATCAAACATTGGCTCTGATCTCTAAAGCTTTGAGCCGCCTCGAATCCGGAGATGTCGCCATTGCCAAGTTCGGCGAGGCTGTCGAACTACTTCATGGTTTCGATGGGGGCCCATTCAGCGATCAAGCTGGCACCAAAGTAATTAATGCTTTCCGATTTTCTCAGAAAGCCACGAATGTTCTTTCTTTATTGGAGACAAGTTTGGAAGTGCTCGAACAAGCAAGGGAGCGCAAAGCAATGAGCTCAGTATCTGCCGCCGACTTGTGGCAACTCCAAATTATAGTCTCCGATGGAATGTGTCAGGACCACGAGAAGCTGAGGACTGTGCTGAGGAAAGCAGAGGAACAACGGGTCATGATTGTCTTCATAATTCTCGATACCCTTCAGATATCTTCCACCAAAACAGAGGCTGATAGCAAGCTAAATCAAGGATCTATCCTTCAGATGGATAAAGCCGAATTCAAATTGGTAGATGGGAAAATGGAGCTTCAGTTGCAGAAATACCTGGATTCATTCCCTTTCGAGTATTATGTCGTCTTGAGGCAGGTAGAGGCATTGCCAGAGGTTTTGGCGGGCACCTTGAAGCAATTTTTTGAACGTATTTCGGAAGAGTAATATGCTGACACCTTTTATGTTAAATATCTGGTCTCCTTACAATCACATCTTTGATATAGAGTCAATGATTTACACCACCCCTTGAGAGTGGAATGATCTGAGGAGTCTGGTGATCTGAGGAGTGACCACTATTAAATGAAGTCGTTTTGTGGGGGCAATTTTAACCAATATGTATTGACGATATTATTTTAACAATTTTAGGTTCAAATTCGCACTTCGGTCGAGTTCTTTGACAATTTATGAAGGTCTTCCTCTGGAGGATAACGCATTAAATCTTGACGAGGTTTCGAGGCATAATGTACGCACGTATACCCCATACATGTGTCCGCAGACCCAGATAATCTGAAGAGGTGTAAGGGACAGAAAAATAACACCGGCAGGTTGATTAAACGCACCAACATGAAGTCCATCATATAACTTCTTGACTTCCGTCCTAACCCTGGAAATATCCTCCTTCGACGCTGATACGTCCGACAATGCCTTCAAATCTTTCTCAACGGCTTCTATGCGTCTAACGTGGGCCGATACCTAATGAAAGATTCAATACGAAATTCCACATAATTAATCACTTGTGACCTTCTCCGTGCTGATTTTTAGTTCGTCAACGCTCGCCTGTAGCGCGGCCGAAGCCCTTTGATATTCCTCAAGTAGGTGATATGCTGCAAAGGAGGACGCAAGAGAAAACCCGAATAAGAAACCGACAATTCTGACTGAAAAATGAGACATTTTGGCAGTGCGATGAGAAATAAGAAAACAAACCCTCCCCGGAATCCGCCTATTGGCTTCTTTTGCGCAGCAACGTTACCCAGGTTCGCTGGAGCGTCGCTGCGAATGATTTTTGAGGTCGTCAGGCTGCGGTATTGGACGCAACGAAGTGAGGGCCTGAAGACGGCATCCAAACGCGCAAAAAAGGACATTTGGTCTGCTGTGAGAGACTACTCCTTGGCAGTATTCAAATTGACAAATGACCGTGAATATTAATCGTGATGCCATTGGCACTATACGGGCACGTGACTGTAACTCAACCAGTGTCAATGTTGATTCTTGATTCCTTGAAGTTGGTCCTTGAATTCGTTTCCTATCCGGATGTTCATTGACATCTTCCAACTCTACCAGTACTTAATTTCCGACTCATCATTCTGCTACATTTCTCTAAACAATTTTTTGTTTCAAGATTATTCCAAGAAGAGTCATGACTCCCAAGCGTTCCGCAATGGCTGAAGAAATGAGTGGGAGAGAAAAGAAGAAGCTGAAGATTTCTGCTGCACGGACAATTGCCATCCAACCCACTTCTGATGTCGGTTCGTCGACCGTTATACGAATAGCACAAACCAACAGTAGGTAGTTTCCTTGAAGCCGGAGATGTTATCGATATAATATTGTAGGTTTGTCTGGTTTGCCATCCACCGTTGATGTGGAAAAGTTTGTCGAAGTGCGTGTGCAAAATTTCGAAGACGAGTGTAACTCTCTAACATGTAAGTTCAGGCCCGTTCATTTGAAATAGATGCTATGCACAACGCCATGAAGACGGCGAGGTCAGCCGACTATTCACCTTCGAAACGTTTATTCGACTGAACATCTATCTAGTGCAAGCTCAACGCATCGTGTATGGCAAACTCTACCTCGTCACCTCAGACGAAGGGCCGCGAGTCATGACATTCGTCGTGTTCCTCTTAGACTTCGCGAAAAAGCGACTGCAGAAGTGCATATTTTTTTACGTCCCTACATACTTCGTCCTTATTTACTTTGACGCAGATGGATCCTGTTAAAACCCAAGCTCCAACGCGATCGAAATCGAAAGCAGGAAAATATAGACAAAAAGTCCGCACGGATGCACTTCTAAGAAGACAGAGTCAGTAAGGCAGTGATCATCATATGTTTTGTGCGACTGAACCGGGATCAGGGGACAAAAAATGGCTTGAAACACACTTGTGGCATGCAAAGCGGATGCATATGGAAAATATGTGGGGTTATCGTCTGGTTTGTATTTTTACTTCCCTTCTTCTGTTTGTCACGCTCATTCCATCTATAGGCAGTGTCCCCAACAGACAAAACATACCGCCCATCTCATCGCGCTTCCATGCATGATGCGATAATTCATGATGCATCTTACTACTCATGTATCGAGATCAAAGGATCTGAAAAATTAATAGTGGAAATGTTGGAGTCTTTCTGTGACCCTCAAGGCTCAGGGCCGGGTTCAAAGAGGTGTGCATCGTACCGGAGAAAGACTTACGTATATATATTGACTGTATTGACAAAATTTCAGATATCTAAGTGGTGCGCGCATGATAGAAACCCACGCTTATAAACGGAACGCTTATCCTTACGAATTGGTCGCCCCCTTGGCCCTCATCTGGAGGCCTCAATCGCAGTTATTGAATTATGAGAATGGCAAGGGAAAGAAAAATGCGGGCACCCCGTTGCCGTCAAAGTCTTCAGATATTCGTTCAATTTTGCTACGATTTCATCCATTGGCACACGCAACTATGCTGGATATTCTTAAAGAATCTGCTTCGTACGTTTTGGAGACATATAAGAGATCTCATCAAGGTCGTCAAGAGACACGGTTGGAAATCACAGATGTTACGGGACATTTCAACGTATTCGAAATCATGGGCCCAAAATCGAGTCAAGTCTTGCACGGTTGCCTTTCTCCAGTTCATTCGGTGGGTAGAACTGATTTTTCACAGGTAAAAGTTCTACCGATTCTATTATCTGAACAACAAGTTGACATCATGTAGTTTTGGGCCTCTTTTGCCAACTTGCAAAGTGCAGGTTCCGCCCCTCGCAGTATGGTCATCGGTTTCCAGGTTCTCGATCCTCGGCTGAAGTAATTTTTTAATATTTAATCAATGTTGTTTTATTTTTTCAATACGTTTACAAGGTTTCCCCCAAGAAATGCAAGAATCCAAATCGATGCTGCCAGTTATGTTCATGCGCCTCCAATAGCCTTTCCGTCTTCCCAATTGGCCCATAGCGAAATATGGAACGAGCAAATTCGAAAAGGATTACTCGAACCTCGTTTCAAGAAAAAGGATCTGGACCAAAGAAAATCAATCGTTCGCACTTTTTGCAACTTTATGACTTGAATATTGATTCTCTTTGCCTTAGAACCTGATCCCCGGAACTTCATTGGATGCCCTTCGTCAAGATGATCGTATCCCTGTTGTACTCATCCAGCGTTCATTAGAAAATTCGGGCACAACGGACGCTCAATCAGTGCACGGCTGGACGCTTATTGTTCCAGCTGGTTGGGGTATGCCATTCTTCAGCTCTCTGATTTTTACGAGCACCCGCATAGCGGGTCAAAGTGAACGACAAACTCAATCATACGAATCTGGAAAAGTTTATTTCCCCCGCGATTATCCAACTACCGATGCTTACAGCTTATATGCATCAGAACAGGCCATGCAGGAGAAAGCTGTGTGGGATAGGAAACCTCCAGCGAAGCGAGTCAATTATTGCAAACTTGGTTCAGAAAATCCGTTCAAACCAGACTGGGAATCCATCCTTGGTATCGCCAACAAAGCTGAAGATCAAAAGGTTATCACTACTCAGAGGGAAGTTCCAACACCCTCAGACACGAGGCCTTTCGGCTCCACTGTCGTCCGGCCGTGGCTTTTGCGAGGTCCGGAAGTACCCAAAATAATTTCCAGCATGTCGTCCGTCTTCAATCAAGGTGCCATTCTTCATTCAGAGGTCAATCGTTTGCGGTTAAAAAGAGGGTTGGCACCGTTATCCAACTCTGTGAAACCTGGAGATCTTCTGCAGAACGCCTTGATTAATGTTCAGTTCACGACGTGTTTGAGAGGATCGCCCCAAGATCATGCTTTGGTTTACATCCTCGATGATGATGTGTGTCTCAAATGGAACAAATTTATCCATCAGCTCTCCACGGTGTTGGACGTCAATGCAGAGACTACAGAGGAGCATAAGGTTTAAAAATTTGTTGTCAAATGTGTTTTCAAATGCTGATGTTATTGCAGCTCGCGGGTCGCATACCAGACAACACGGCCATCATCGGTTCTATAACTACAGGGCATTATTCGCTTGCCAGAGGCCATGGCTTTGCAATAGGTGCAATCACTCTTGTCCACCTTCTTGCATTGGAGCAGCAATGCAGCCGGCAAGTGCTTTATATGCTAATTTCATACAATCCCTCATTATATCTTGCAGATTGCACCCCAACCAAGAAGCACCATCCAAAACCATTCCAATGCTTGCGGGAATACGAAATATTGATGGACATCAATGTCAGGTGGCCACAGTTGAAGTATTGGCAGATATTTGAGCTTCTGTAGATAGGGCACACTCTTGTAAAAAATAATAAAAAAGTTAAATAGCTGAAAAAATTACAATGCTTGGAAAGGCAATGAATGCTGTATCTGTATCTAACGAATAACACAAGGAAGTTGTGTGCCACAGGCTATCGAATTTGCCACTTATCAACGGTCGCCTGAATCAACCGTCCCATTTCTATTTTGGCTTGTTTCTTGGCACTATCTGAAATTCCTTCTAAAGCGTCGAGAGTGCCTGGTGAAGTTTGCAGGGGATCAAACTCAAGGAAATGTCCATCGGTGGTTGGGATAGCCACCAACGCAGAAAACGTCCGGTTATGTTTCTTTGCAGGTCGTGGCGTGGCTTCGCTATTAGTTGACTGAATGGCCGGGAATCGAAAAGGGCCTATTGATGCTTCAGAAGACATTCTGATAGGTTGACTGACTTGAGAATTCTCTCTTGAATGAGAGGATGAGGTTGCTTGGGAAGACGCAGTGTAGAAACTTGCTTGCGAATTCGTTCGTGAATGAAGCCCATCAGAAAGAGCGACGGAAGGATCTCTGCGAATAATGATGCTGCTCTGGTTTCGCTTGATAATATGACTAGTCTGTTGCGCGTCTGGGCCCTCATGTTGTTCCTGCGATTCTACATCCATTTCAACACCCTTAAACCACCCCAATCCAAAGTCGTACGGATTTGCAAGGGGAGATCCATTTATACTCAACATATTTTCGTCTTTTCTCGGTAGCCGCATCGTTGTATTCGGGGGATCAGGATATACGGGCGTCTTAGTGGGCAGTGTCGGGTTAAATGTTGAGCTTGATGGGACACGGCTGGTTGGTGCATGTTTTTCCGTAAAGTTGGAAGGCTGGCGTTTTGAAGGGGAAGGTGGACGAGCATGTGGCCGTGGGTTGGAAGTAGAACTAGGAATGAATAGTGGTCTTAACAGTTGGGAG
The DNA here is from genome assembly GCA_015484465.1 of Pholiota conissans. Lineage (NCBI taxonomy): Eukaryota > Fungi > Basidiomycota > Agaricomycetes > Agaricales > Strophariaceae > Pholiota > Pholiota conissans. The sequence continues at coordinate 21,891 of MU155324.1, forward strand.
TTAGGAGAGGGTTGTGTGCGGCCCATGACTCGTGACTGTTAGAAAATAATCATTGAACATGGGTGACCAAAGAGTCCAACGGTCCACTTTACATTTCCAGGTGTTTTGCTGGCTGCAGCCAACATTCTGGCACGTTGTGCCGTGCCAGGACCAATGGAAGACCCAGCGACTTTCTTCGGCGATAGAAGTTGTATTCGAGCTACCAAGGACATTCAACGAGGTCAGGATTTGTAGAAAGGATTTGTTCATACCATTCTTCGATGTCCGTTGCGAATCCGCCCCCCTGAACTGACTTGATCCAGATGTCTCTGCTTCTGTTTCTTGACTGGCCACCCATTTCCGTTTTCGCATGCTTTTATCGATTTCTCCTAGCGTCGCGTCTGCTCCAGCGGCTGCCAACTTTTCTTTCTGAAATCCTCTCAATGCCGACTGAATATTACCGTCGTACTTCTCTCCAAATTCTCGCATTGTCATCGTCCTAACTTGCTTGGGTATCCGCGACACCTGACCTTCTTGATGCATTGTAAAATTTTCCAGTTGGTCTGCGAGCCATGCTTCAAATTGACGAGTACGATGCGCAACTGTAAGATAGAAGATGTTAGAAAAACGCGTCATTGCAGTGCTTGTATGAACCTTCAATATCCAGATTAGCTATTAGCTGTCGTTTTTCCTCTTCGGTATAGTGTCTTAATGCGGTTTGAGACTCCATTGCAGTATTCGCGGTGCAAGACAATACAGTGGTCAAATGCAAGCACAATCAACAAACATTATGACGGTCACTGAAGAAACCATCGCGAGACCACTTGTGTTGTCACGTGCGACGCGTTATGCCACTTCGGAAATCGGGGTTCTCTCCTGAGCCTCACCTCAATTCGTCACTTCAAAACACTACGCGCACTATCACTGGTTGAGGCGCAACCCGTCTCCAAAGGATGCCTTCTAATCTGACTATACCTCCTGTGGCTGGCTCACACAATACGACCTCTACTGGCACCACCCTGGTCAATACCTGGACCGGAGATGCAGGTTTCTCGTTTGCGCAGCTGGAGGGCTTGGAGCCCTCAGAGCAGGTCCGTAATGAAATACACCTCACCCTTTTCAACTCACATTGCTAATAAGTCTGAACAGGTTGATGCACTTAGTAATGAACTTGTATTGGAGAATCGAATTAAAGAAGGCGCAGAAAACCTTTTGAACATGGATTTAACTGTTCGTTTTCTTGGATTACAATTTCTATACTCTTTCTTGATAAACTGTATAGCCAGGTCAACGTCTCAAAGTTGAATCGGAGCTTGATATAGCAAACACGAAGATAAATGCTATTAAGAGGCGGATTGATTTGCGTGAGTTGCCCTAACTCGACCTTCGATTTCTCACCTAATTCAGCCGTAAGAGTCTTCGCGAGTCAGGGACAACTCAAGTATACGAAAACAAAAATCTGCTAACGATTCCACCCCGAGCATCAAATTCGCCAAAGAAGGCGACGACAAAAGTTTGTTGCATCGATTTACGAAGTAAAGCCATATTAATTTCCTGACACTCATAGGTGGCGAAGGTTTCAGAACCGCCCTACAAAGTACAGTCAATTGTTTCAAAGAATTGGGATCTCTATTGCGTTCGGAACCCTCATCGTCCAATGCTTCGGCTCTCCCTCCATTCAAAGCTGAAATGCACGCGGTGGACCATCACGACATTGATGCTCAGAGAATTGCCGTTATGACCAAGCTGATCAACATTCTTCGACGACATCTCCGCGTTCGATACGAACTTAATTTCAGTGATGCTCTGCATGCGTGAGTAAATTTGCCCATTAGTCTAGATATTGTCTGACAATACCCAGCATTCTTCCCTGTTTTGGGGATAAATGTTCCTCGCAATGTCGCGCTGCAGCTTATAGAGTGATTCGACATGCTTTGGTGGATCTTGATAGAGTGGATAGGTTAGGGGAATCTCTCGACTGGTATATTTTGAAGTACGTATTTGCTATCTTAGATCTCTAATCGTCAATATCCTTAACGCGAAAAAAAAGGTCTCTCATCCGAGACAACAAATGCGCAGTCGAAAAAGAGCAAGCGATCAAGCTAATTCGTACAGTTGTGGAGGTTGGTACCCAACGTCGTGATGCAGACACACAAGGTGGACCAGGGGTTGTTCCGATATCAGAGACCGTCATGAGAGCCATCGTTGCCGTTGCAGAGCACCCTGAAGATCCTTTCCGTTTGGTTTGCATCCAGACTCTTGCAGAAATATGTGCGTTATTCGAACCCTCATGGCTTGCAGTGCTGATTTTTCCTCTAGTACTCATTGACATTGATCTTTCTGCGAGAACGGGAGTCATTCGTTTTTTATTGCATGTTTTAGGCGAAGGTCCTGTCGAAATGGCGCCAATCTTGGCCTCTGTTTTCTTACACTTGGCCGACTGCCCCCGGACTCGCGTTTATCTTCAAGTTGGGACAGACCTAGAGGTGAACTTGCACCGGGAACACAGTCATTTTTGTTGTTGATTCAATTGCTCCTATCTTAGATGGCCTTTTCAGCAATTACCGACGCATATGGGAAGGGTCCCGATCATGCGGAGCGAATGAGAGGATGTGCGAAAGTTGTGCAGCTGATGCTGCGTACATGGGGTGGTTTGTCGTCTTCCTTCCAATTTTCTTGATTCTCGATTAAAGTCATTTATTAAGGATTGATGTTTTTCTGTATGGATGACATGCGAGCTATTCGATCCCTCGTTGACACGCTTACCATCCCATCCCTCGATACAAGAGTTAGTTGATTACCTTCTTTGGTAGCTCGCCGAATCTCACGAAACACTAGGAAATTATTCTTGACATGTTTTTTGATTTGCTCAATATCAAAACGCCAGCTTGGTATCAGACATTCATTGATGGTAGACGATTAACTAGTACGTATTGTTCCTTTCTTGCAAGCCGCATTTAATCGCCCATTCCCGATATGAAGTGTATCGGAAATCGCGCGACGCACCGGAAAACCTACAGGAGAGACCCGAGGAGAAAACATATCATACGCTCAAGCTAACGGATCAATATCTGGCCCTCCTTGTAGTCATTCTCACTAATGCCGGGTTATGCGAGGTTCGATCTCCCTTCTTGTCGCTACGCTCCATACTGATAAAACACTAGGCTCTTACTGCTATGCTGGAAGAATCAACAACAGGCTCTAATCTTTCGCGCAAGGCAACTCTCCTGATGGCCGAAGTGCTTGCCATGGCGAATCGAGTTCTGCCTTTAACTCTGGCGGCTAAGATTCAAGTAGGTTCGATTAGTGCACGTACTATATCGTATAACGATATCTATGATCCAGGCGATCCCAGAAGTTTTCTGCATGGCAACAGATTATAAACACGGCGAAAATCGAATAGTTGGCACTTCTGCTCTGTCTGCGATCGATAGTTTTAATCGAAACAGGGCAAGGTTGGAGCCAAGTGGTCCAGTGAAAGGATTTCGTCTTCGGTGTGTTTTGTCATGAGTGCGATGGTGTGGGGCTAAGAATCATTTCAGAGCAAATTCTGTAGAAGATGCGGTCCGTCGCGGTCAGAGACAGGTCGAACAAGTTAAATTGAAGATGAACATGCAAATGGACGACAAAACCTTCCAGGCATGCCTACTGGAGACTCAAGTATGATGCACTTTGCTTCCGTTCTTCCTATTCTCATCTTACCATCGGCAGGTGATGACAAGTCCAAAAGACCATACCAAATGGAATTTTGATACATTACAGGATCTGATTGAAGGTCCACTGTTAAACCCGAAGCGGATGGAGGAAGCCATAAGGGTCTCGAGATTCATTCGTCGATTGATGTCTTTCTTCCATCCATTTAATCATCGATTTTCTGAAATGAAACGTAGTCGAGTAAGTCATTTCAGCTTTCTTTAGACTTCGATCTGTTAAGCTCAGTCTACAACATACGTTCAGGCCAATGTTCGATGGGTGCGGCTTGGGTGCTCTCTACTGTCCACCCTTATGACCAGCCCAGAAGGTGTACGCTATCTATCGTCGGAAGACCAGTTTCTGACCCAAATAACGAAGAGTTTTGCTCAACTTGATCCTGTAAGTGGTGGCCGAATTTGTATACAAATTTGACTGATGCTTGTAGTTTAATGGCGTCCCGGACTCTGATCCAATATTCTCCAAAAAACGAGTCACAGAAACCCTAACTTATGGATATTTGGAAATGCTTGGAACTTTAAGCAAGTCCAAAGATGGTATTGAGTAGGACATTCCCATCTATTGCAGTCTTCACTGCTGACCTGGACTTTGTTCAGGTTGTTGGAGAAATTCAAGATTTTCACCGCATTTTACCATTTGAGCGAATTGAGAAGTAGAGAAGATTTAATCAAAGGGATAGTTGAAAACCTAGATTATAGCATGTGTGCAAATTTTCCGTTGCCCATTACTTACCGGCAACTAATATCTCGTAGCGATGGCCATCCTCGAATTGTATTGTCCAAAGCATTAACTTCAAGCTACAAAGTTAGTCTTTCGTATGTGTATCAACCGCAACACTTATCAACTTTTTAGCATATCCGACTATATGCGACGCGACACCTTGGAACACTCATTCGGGGATCCCCGAATGCAAACACTTGGACATTGCGTCTTCTTCTTACCCAACTATACGATCCAGCTCCAGAAGTTCGGGAGCTCGCTGTGGAGTTCTTGGAAGAAGCCTGCGATTCGAAGGAGATTCTCCAACTCGTGGTTGAGATGCAGCCAATGCTGGATCATCTGGGTGAGATTGGCCACAGGTTGCTCTTGAAGTACGTGTCAGATGCGGGCATTTGGATCCAAAGTCTGACCAACCTACCAGATTCATGTCCACCCCAATGGGCTTCCGCTTTTTATATGACGCAGGATATATTGATCGTGAAATCGAGGCTTGGTTCAATGTAAGTCTCTAAATGTTAAACAAAGAAATTATATCAAATTTTCCTCAGGGTCGAAACATCGACTACGTCGTCGAGGTTGAGGTTTTTCTCAATAAAGTTTTCAGTTTCACAAACGAAGATGAAGACGATCTGCTGTGAGTTTTTTTTAAAGTCTCTTGCCAGTTTAAATCAAGTTCAATCCATTTGTTACTAGCGAATTCGATGGAATTGTTCCAGCTCATTTCTATGGTGAAATGGCAAAAACTGAACTCGGTTGTCAGGTTTTGCAAGAAAAGGGGCATTTCATCGAATTTTCCCAATTTATACGGCAACATAGCGAAGAGAGTGAAGATATTGATCTCATTTTGAAGCTGAAAAGCATACTTTGGGCTGTGGTTAGTCCATCTTACATCGATGTATCTTTTGGTTCCAACAAAATCTAGGGAAACATTGGCGCTACGGAGGGGGGCCTTCACTTCTGTGAAGAAGAAGAGATCATTCCCGCAATTTTGAAAATAGCGGAAAACTCTCTGATTCCTTCCGTTCGAGGGTATGTTATTCAGAAATCCGTTGCAAGCGGTACTAATTCCATCTTAGCACTTGTTTCTTTGTCCTCGGTCTTATTTCTTCTACCACACAAGGCGCGGAGATTCTCGATGATTACAATTGGGAGGCAACATTATCTCCTCTTGGGATACCCACTGGACTATGTATTCCTGCAGACGTCGAAAGATTCATCTCGGTATGTCTCATCATCATCTCATCTAATCTTTATGACCTGAACATGTTGACTAGTTACCGCCATGGACAGCCAAACCCGCGGAAAAGCTGGAAAATCGTCTTTTGCCCCCTACATCCGAACCCGAGATCGAGACTATCACAGCTATTCAAAATCTTGCCAACACTGTCATTGCCAATGCTGCATCCCGATCTTTGGCGAGGTACATCAAAGATATCCTTTCAACCGTCTCTCGCTGACTAGGCATTTACAGAATCAAAGCACGCCCGGATACTCGAAATATCTTCGCTTCACCAGAAATGTTTTACAGAGCTTTGCATATCATGTCAACTCAACGATATCGTCTCCCTGTTCGTCGATACATCGTTGAACTTTTCAACCAAGAAATGAATGAGGATCTTGTATGCGCATTGAATGAAGCTGCTGCTCGGTTGAAGGCATCTCCCTCATACAAACCTCCCCGGATGGACACCATTCGGATGAGCGTTTTTGGGCGCATAGGCAAATCCCGCAGGCAGGCGGAAAGCGACGAGTCGGACGAAGACGACGAACGTGGAATCCCACCGGAGGAAGTGAAGCCCGCTGTTGAGCAGCCGTCTATGAGTTTGCAACCATTAAATAAGATTGTGGGCTTTGCTGTCTAATTCTGTGCCATTCACCTTTTATTCCTACAAATCTGGACCTCAGCGTCATGGAACTATCTCAGGGACAGCCGCATCGGAGTCTTTGCTTTCTTATCTATGAATACTCTCTATGTAAGATCATGTTGTAATTGTATTATTGGCTATTGTCTTCCATCACAGAACACTTCCAAGATTTTTGTTGGGTGTGGTGATATTATTAGTTTAGAAGTGCAACCGAGTTAGAACAACTTCATGGTTTGAGACATGTTCCTGTTATGTCTGAGCCACAAAAATATTCAGCAAACGTATAAGGTAGAGGGCACGATAAACCAGCTACCTTATGTAAGCAGACAACGAGCTCGCTATTCCTCCACAACAAATATCCATTCCACATATCTAACTACATAGAAATATAGCCTGAAGTAAATCCTACAACTCTCTGAAGACAAAATTGTATTTGGATAAAAATTCATTGAGTTATATTCCCTTTTTAGAAAATTCCTTTTTTTTTTGAGTGTTTTTATGGACGTTTCAGCGCATTCTGCAACTTTGTCGAGAATTGACCTCGAAGATTTTGCCGCAGAATAGGGTTAAGGTTACCCTGATCTTTGCCATAAAGGGCATGCCGGACCGCTCGGCATGACATGCCGCAAAGCACATCGCGTCTCGCGTAGCATTGCGCCTGCCACACACATAAAGCTTCAACTTGGTTTCTAAAACGCAAAGGGTATTCCATCAAGGCATTGGTTTTCAAACACTGTAACATGTAGTATTCAGTCTTTCCTAAATTGGAAAAAAATCACTCTTGCTCAAAATGACAAATATGCTTTTTTTTTTCTGAATCCAATATTTTGCCGCTTATGTAACTAATTACATAAGGTAGCTGGTTTATCGTGCCCTCTACCTTATTCACTTGAGAATACTCTGTTCAACATTTGTTTGTGAAGAACTTTATGCGGCTGAGTACAAGATAGAAAATACATGCTTTTTTGATACATGTATACGATGGTGGATGGTCAGGAACATGAGGACGGCTTCGAATGAACACTCCAAATTTTTTCAGAGGCGTTACAGGCATATTTATACTACCCAAATGTGGTGATTAAATGAAAAGAGACCCCGATGACACTAGGAAATTGAAGGATTACTGCAAAGGGGTGACAGAGAGTGAGTGGCACTAATAATATTAATAGTATGTGACAGCGACCATGTGATCGTAGCTTTGCTCACCCATCGGCATCCTCCGAAAACTGACAAAATAAGGTTCAAGCCACACGCGCCGGCGAGCATCCCCCTTGTGATACTGCGGAAATCGAGCTCGATAACTTCAAGACTTCAAGATGGGTGAGTGCTGAACGTCTGTACGATGAGTCACTGGGATACTGACACTCACGTTCTATAGTTCGTTACGCCGCAGCTGCGCTTGCCACCAACCCCGAAAAAAGTGAGAATCGAACTGGCAAGATGGACTGTACGGATGTTAATCAAGGCATTAATTAGCTTCTCGCGCCCATGGCGAGTACCTACGAACCCACTTCAAGAACATGCGGGAGGTTGCTGCTGCTCTGTCGGGTTAGTTATGGCCATACATTTCAGATTTTATTATTTTTAAGTGCTACCTTCTAGGTCTGAAGCTATCGAAGGCCTACACCTATCTTAGTGATGTCAAGGACCACAAGCGCGTTATCCCATTCCGAAGGTTCGCTGGTGGTGTTGGACGGGCAAGTCAAGCTAAGGAGTTCAAGGCAACTCAGGGTGCGTTATTAAGCGATAATTCAAGAAATGTTAAATATAATCCATCTTTAGGACGTTGGCCCGAGAAATCTGTCAAATTCATCACCCGTCTGCTGAAAAACGCTGAATCTAACGCTGATGCTAAAGGCATTGATGTTGAAGAGCTCACCATCAAGAACATCGTCGTTCAACAAGCTCCCGTATGTAATCACGTATGTCCTATTGGCCGCACACAGCATTTTGATCGTGTAACTCTAGAAAACTCGCCGCCGCACCTATCGCGCCCATGGTCGAATCAACCCTTACCAAGGTCACCCTTGCCACGTTGAGATCATCCTCAGCGCCGATGAGACTGAAGTCGAAAAGGCTACCGATATCCCCTCCTCTGCTGTCTCCCTCACCGGTCTCAACCGTCGCCAAGTTGCCAGGAGACGGATTGAGGCTGCTCGCGTTTAAGTGTTGTGTTAGTATTTGTAGGTATGAACGACGTCTACTGTGGTCATTAGGATACATATGCAATTTCCACGACCCATATACATACATTGTGACTAGCATGCCATGGCTGCGTCCTCATAGTGATGAAACTATTCTTGGTCTCTCTTTATCCCGCCGCCGGCGAATCGTATGCATGGCAGGAGCTAAACTCCATAGTAAGTGCACCAAGTGGTGTGTTGTTGACAACTTCGGTGAGGGAATTCGTGATGATTTTATAGTTGCGAGAGAATGTTGGGTAAGTCGGGCAGCAACGAATAGTTTCAGAAGATGTGCCCCCAAGATTATTGAGCGCTGAGCGTTGATGAAGACCGAAACCGCTCAGATGTTCCTCTCCAAGAATTTACTTGAAATAATCCCGAAGACCTTGGTCGGACGACCAAGGTTGAGGCCGGGAAAGCCTACCAACGATGCAACTCGGAAGAATCATGTGCTGTGCAATTGATGAAACTGAGTAGTAATTGGCAGAGTATGATTCCATTAGATAGCTGCGTCCAGAGAATCAAAAAGAATTCTATGAACAGATCAACGAATAGCAAAATTCGAACGGCATAGAGGGCGGGACCTTGTCGAGGACTTGGTTGAAGACTATCGGAGACCGACCTTGTCGGCTGTGCTGTTGGACTCAGGAGGCACGTGGGAGAGCGGGACTTGGGTGTCACTTCCCTCTGTAACTGTTGGCTGGTGACTGTAGCCATTCTCCCTTAATCTCAGAACACACGCCTCCGCCGCAAGGCCCCCCCATCCAACGCTATCCCCAATCTCGACAGCTTTAATGGGGAGCACAAGTAGGTATGTATCATCTCCCGTCTCTCATGCCTAAGGCCTCTGATTCATCCCAACTTCCATGCAGATTGAATGATCCTGAGCGCTTTATCAAAGTAACATGTATGTCCTCCAGACTTGATTGTTTTTGCCATCCTCTAATCTGTATCTGTCCACCGCAAAGTGATTAGTGCCAGCGGTCTGTTCAAGAGGGAATTGCTCAGTTTCCCTGACCCATTCGCTGTGCTGACAGTCGATGGGGAGCAGACGAGTACCACTGCTATCTACCGACGGTCGTTGAGTCCTACCTGGAATGAAACTTTCGATGTGTGAGCGGAGAACATTTGCGCTCATGTTCCCTAGTATGCATTGACATTTTGGAAATAGTAAAGTCCGCCAATCATCTATGATCGCCATTCAAATCTTTGACCACCGAAAATTCAAGAAGCGTGATCAAGGTAATTATTCGAACCATAAAGCAATTTAAGAACGCCGCTTACCAAAAAATCTCGTAGGATTCCTTGGAGTTTACAATATATCTGCCGCAGAAGCTCTTCAAATTGCTAGTAATCAACAAGGTGATTACTCACAGGATTGACACTTCCAAATTCTGACTAATATGTATTGAATGCAGGGCTTATTCAAAGAGACCTCACAATGTCCAGTAACAATCTACCGGTTTCTGGCAAGATTGCATTCAGTTGCTCTCTCTCGCAACCAGTGTCGCACGCGGTGGAACATCCACCCCCTCAAGAATTCGTTTCCCATACACAGCCCATACAGCCCTCCCTCGAACGTCCAAGGCTCTCCAATCCCTTTCCTCATGTGGTCGTCGAAGATGACCACCAGAGGATTCCTCAGCACAATACCTTATCTGCTCCCACTTTGCGGCCCTCGGCGAGCCTATTGACCCTCAACACATCATTTTCTCCCCAGCCTCAGTCACAGCTTCAACCTCGAATCGAAAATTCACGACCAACTACTTCACCTGCCCCTGCCGCTGCTCCCGGTCGACTAGTAGACGATGAAGCAGGCAACCCACTTCCACCGGGTTGGGAACGGCGGATGGACCCGCAGGGACGACCTTATTACGTCGATCATAACACAAGGCAGACCACCTGGCATCGTCCGCAAATGGTAGGCCAACCAACACCTACAAATGTCGTTCGTCCAACGTCAGTATCGCAAGGATCAACTAGGCCAGTTAGTGCGAATCCTTCCCCTGCCAGCCCTCCTGTGTCGCAAAATGGTCCTTACGCAGATATTCCTCTTCCACTTGGTTGGGAGGAGCGACGCACACCTGAAGGCCGACCCTACTTTGTCGACCATCACACACGCACGACAACATGGACCGATCCTCGACGTACGACACAACCTCCGCCATCTGCTGTAACTAGGCCCTTGACGAACCCAAACCTCGGTCCCCTTCCATCGGGATGGGAAATGCGGTTAACATCAACAGGACGCGTTTACTTCGTGGACCATAATACCCGTACGACGTCGTGGGATGACCCCCGGTTACCTCCAAATCTCGATGATAATGCCCCGCAGTACAAGCGTGATTATAGAAGGAAAGTCGTCTATTTCAGGAGTCAGCCTAAAATGCGTGTTCTCCCTGGGAAGTGCGAGGTCAAGGTTAGACGGACGCGCGTTCTGGAAGATAGTTATGGAGCTGTCATGGCTCTGACCGGCGAAGATCTCAAGCGACGGCTAATGGTTAATTTCGAGGGTGAAGATGGTCTGGATTACGGTGGTGTTTCAAGGTGAGTACAGGTTCGAATTCAAATAAGGAGGTATGTTGAGATGATTTGTAGAGAATGGTTCTTCCTGTTATCACACGAAATCTTCAACCCAAGTTATGGATTATTTGAGTATTCGACACACGACAATTATACCTTGCAAATCAATCCTGCCTCTGGCATCAATCCTGATCATCTGAGCTATTTCAAATTTATTGGGCGCTGTCTCGGCCTCGCTATTTTCCACCGACGTTTTCTTGATGCCTATTTTGTGCCCAGCTTCTACAAGATGATTCTAGGAAAACATATGGCATTGGCAGACCTCGAATCTGTGGATGCTGATTTGCATCGGTCGTTAGTATGGATGCTGCAAGTTTTGTTTCTCTTTTCATTGGAACAAAGTTAGCTGAACCTATCTTTAGGGACAATGACATCACAGATATCCTTGATGAAACTTTTACGACAGCAGAAGAAAGGTTCGGAGAGTTAGTAACAATTGAACTGAAACCAGGAGGGGGGGACATTCCCGTTACCGAGGATAACAAGAAGGAGTATGTCGATTCAGTGGTGGCCTATCGAATTTCTCGTCGCGTAAAGGACCAATTCGATGCATTTATGGAAGGTCTGTTGGAGCTCATCCCAAGAGACCTCATAAATGTGTTTGACGAACGAGAACTCGAGTTGTTGATAGGAGGCATGTCTGAAATTGACATGTAAGTCCAATACTTTTGACGTCTCACCCACAAATAATTCATTTTTATCTCAGGGACGACTGGACCAAATTTACAGACTATCGTGGATATGAGAAGACGGACCAAGTCATTGAATGGTTCTGGCAATGCATTCGTTCTTGGCCAGCCGAACGCAAATCCCGTTTACTCCAATTTACCACTGGCACTTCACGTGTGCCTGTCAACGGATTCAAGGATTTACAAGGCTCTGATGGTCCTCGTCGATTCACTATTGAGAAGTCAGGCGACCCACAAGGTTTGCCACGAAGTCATACATGTTTCAATCGGCTGGACCTACCGCCTTATCAAGACTACGAAAGTCTCGAATCAAAATTACTTTTTGCCATTGAGTACGTCTTTATTGTCTTCGTCTAGCTTCTGATTCAATTTTAATATTCTTCCAGAGAGACGGAAGGGTTTGGACAAGAGTAGTATATTATACAGACAATCACCTGCCCCTATAACACCGTCAACCTCTTTTCCTGCGTCCAGCACTTCCACATCATTCTATCTTCTTCCAATCTGCCGCACAATGCCTTTCGCTGTGTTAATTTCAACCTAGGTAGTGGAGTTTCATTATTTAGGTTCGGTTTCCTTTTGCCCTTCATTTCCTGGATGTACATGTTTTGCTTTTATCAGTCAGTTTCTGCATGTTTAGTTTCTAATCACCTATAAGGATCTACATCTTGATCCGAGATGCCTTTTCACTGTCATTTGTACACAAGATGTCTGCTTCAAATCCATATGTTCTCTATAGATGCTTAGCAAAGCCTTCGAAAGCACTGCTCCTAGTGGCTCTCAGGAAAGAAATCACTCGTTTTCGATTATCCGCAACCAGCCAGTATATATTTTCAACAAAAAAAAAAACTATTACGACCGAAGAATAGCAGTACTTTAGAATATACTTGGCTCCAAAAAAAAGTCCAATCTAAAACTAACAAAGAATTGACAAAGCGCTCGAAGGTTGAAAGAGTATCTTACTTGTCACTGCTCGAGATTTAACGACGACAATCCGATCCCTTAGATGGCGGATTTGGCGGCGCTGAAGGCGGCGCCAACAGAGGCAGGGGAAGACTCAGGGTTCCAGTTGGAGCCAGAGGGAACAATGTAGTTGCTTCCGAGGTCATGGCCGGTGAAACCGAAGTCATCAGTGGACAAGGAGCTGTCGGAGGCCTCGATGGAGCTGAAGTGGCTGGTAATTCCACTGTCAAAGCCAACGTGGCGGCCAGAGGTGCGGCGAAGGTCGCTGCTGAAGAGGCCGAGCGACGCATGGAATTGTTCGAAGACCACAGTTTGGGTCTCAACTTCACAAATCTGCTCTGTGATGATACTATTGAATAAAAATATTAGTAATTAGTCCACAAGAAAAACGCGAGGAGGACTCACCGTTTGGCCATCTCCTGAAGGACAAGGAGGCGTTGCTGGATAATAACGATTGACTCGCTGTGGCAAACGAGTTCAGACGAGGTCTCAGAAACTTCAGTGGTTGAGAAAGAGCCGACGAAGTTGTCGGAACCGAAGAAGTTGTCGAAACCATGGAAGGATGATATTCCATGGAAGTTATCGAAAGAGAATCCACGGACGGCTATCCATGAATCGACTGTAAGCAAGGGGACACAAAAACGTCGTAGAGAGAAATTTTACCAAGTTCCTGGTTGACGGGAACAGGCTTAGCAGCAACCCCTGCGATAAGGGCAGCCGCAATGGCAATCTTAGAGATCTTAGCGAACATTTCGAATGAAAGTGGGTGTCTGTAAAGGAACTAGGATGCAGGCATTAGGCAACGCCAGTATCCAGTGCACCATGTCAATTACCTGCTAAAATGAGGCGAAAGTTTTTGAAAACGAAAGGAATGCGAAAGGCGACCGGGCCAAAAGTGTCCAAAGTTTGAAAAGGAGGGAAAGAAGAACGAAGAAGCGGAAGACTGGAAGATGGGGGATAGATGCAATTACTTCCTCGACTTTATAGAAAAAACCTATTTCCTAGGGCGCCGTGTTGCTATGAGGGGGTCTATGAGAACCTGACACATCTATTCCGAGCAAGAGAATGCTCATCGTTGGCGTATTCAGCGGACAGAGAACTTACAGTAGTTGGTTGTCGTTTATTTTGGGGTGATGGAGGCAAAACCTCTAACAATAGATCATCGAGGATGAAGTTAGATGTTAGTATCCTATCCAGAATTCCACCAACCACTCTTGTCGCGTCTCTGGTAGCAATCCTGCAAGTTTACGTCGGCATAAGGTGAATGGAAGCTCACTCAAGTCGCGAAATAGTTCGCTTCCTCGATTCAATGAGTGCGAGCGTAATTTTGCAACAGCACTATAAATAAAGATCACTCAATGCCAGTCAGCGCTGAAAGTCAACCTGGTGAACAAGTCAACGAATTATGTCGGCGGCGTCATTAATGCATCACAGACATGATGAACACTCAGCGCTCTTTTGCAAAATACTCAATTTCAGAAAGCGGACGGCAGCGGCAGGGTAAGTCAGATGGATGCAACAACGTCGTTCATCTGTGGACAGCACAGCTACCTGGGAAACGGGAGACCAGGGACCGGTGCGGTGAATCGTCTGGGTCGCAATGAGCTGTTGGGCTCACTGAGCGCTGGCGGAGACTGATGCAGGAGTCTGTCAGATGTCGTGCAAGATGTATTTTGAAGAGAGCGGCACTTCCTATAGACTAGGGCATCCCGGCAAGAGTAGTGCCTTGAATTTGAAGCACATGGCCGCAGTGGTTGTGAGATCTGCGAAGCTTTCCCAAGCGAGATTGGATGTTGTTATCCGGTACAAATTTGAATATACGCCAGCTAGAAATTGATCAGAACGGGTTTGGAGGCTTTCCGAAAGGATGCTGGCCAATGAGGAATAATGCAGACAGTTGGCTTAAACTAAGTAAGTATGTACATCGCCGACAAAGCAAGCGCAGGATGATGCTCAACAGTAAATAGGGTTAGGGTTTGTAGAGGACGTCAGACCAAGCTTCAACGCCAACACTAACTCGACGTTACTATTTCCGCTCAAATAAAATAATGTTGGGATTGACACGCAATACCGACACCAATATTAGTGGACCTGCTGCAGAGGTTTGAAATTTTGAATATCTATTGCAGGAACCTGATACTGGCCTCAACCAATCAGCTCGCATTCGGCAATCGTCTTCGACGGTCACGGTCGTCTTCAACTTGTTCGCGAATCGCCATCTCCTCGGTTCTCCTCTGCTAAAAGTCTACCATGGCAGCCTGCATGCGCTTCACCCGTAGAGTGAGTCTCCAAAACTCTCCTCTAGAAATTTGCTTTTGACAGGCCCTGCTTGTAGGTTTGGCAGTCATTCGTCACCAATAAGGGTGAGTTCGTGGATATTTCTACCTTTTGTGCTAACGTTCGAAAATCAGGCCATGACGCGCAGTGCTTTCCAAATGTGAAACTCGCTATGTCAGAGGTCTCTTGCAACGAGCTCACATCCTCCTTGTAGCTCCAGATTCTCCGTGCCGTCCCTGGACAGGTCGAAGTATCGTTGAAACTCGAACAATACAATAGTACGTCTCGTATATCCTGATTGCGCTTAAGGGAATTCTGCCAACACTGCTTGCATGAATAGCGAATCGAGTTGGGGTACGTTTCCACTTGAATCTGATCATACAGAGGTTAACCGATGGATAGACAGGTATATTCAATACACATGTCGAATTAATCGCACAGGCTTCTTACGATCATTGGATGTAGCTCATGGCGGACTTATTTTGTCACTTACGGACACCCTTGGATCTCTTGCTGTTGCTTCTAAAGGTCACTACATGACGGGGGTCTCGACCGATATCGGAACCTCCTTCGTTCGGCCAGCCGGAAGAGTTGGAGACACTTTACACGCGAAAGCTGTCTTGACTGGATTGGGTATCTATTTTTTGACCTCTCCAAAGATTACTTGTTGAATAAACTGGGTCCAGGAAAGCAGTTGGCCTACACTCGTGTTGATTTTACGAACCCATCTGGCGATTTAGTGGCTTATGGTTGTACGCCTTACTTATCTTCTTCGATCGTTTCATTTTCTTAAAAGGATATAGACCATACTAAATACATCGGAAAGTCTTCTTCACATTCCGTGAGTATGCTTCCTTGCAGAATCTCAGAAATGTCGTCAAATTCATTTTTCATTGCTATCAGGAAAACGTTAAGTTTAGTGAGGACGGAGAAACAGTCCTTGAAGGAGAGGACAAGGGTGTGGTTTGACGTCTTTGCTCCTCATGAAATATACCCTGTTATACAGAACGTGCACCACCATTTTTGTGGAAATGTATTTATGTAGATGTGCCATGTTATATCGATAAATATCGATAATGGGGAAAATATAAAAAGTGAAGTTAGATGGCCTATATGTAGATAGCCGAGGTGTTGATTGGTATGTGCATAGCCTCAGAAGCCACAGTGCTGCCTCGACGCGAGCTTGCTTTACTTGAGCTCTTGTACCGCTGTGTGGGCATCAATGGACGAGCTCTCCGCGCTGCCAGAGGCGTCTTGGAAACGCTCAACCCGTATTCGCGCCTCATCCTTGAACCCTCGCTATGCATATACGAACCCCAGCCCAGTATCAACGCGAGCCGAATCACCATTTCGCCCCAACATCCTCACCGTTAACACTGATATGTAAGATTTTTGTTCATTATAATTGAAATTCACGTTAAACCATGACTCTGTCAGACCGCAGTCGGATGCGTCCCCTATACTTGCACCTACCCCACGGCGGCATCTCATCGAAAGCTCAGCTAGCCAGCATTGGCTGTATACCCCACCTATGTCGGCTACATCCTCTCGCCCCAGCAGCCCGCAGCCATCATTCTCTCAGACTTCCTCGTTTTCTACGACACGAGCAAGCCGCCGCTCGTCAACCCACACCCGGAGCTTCAGCGCGATGATGCTCGAGAATCAAAAGCTACAACAGCAACCACCCCCATCCCCAAACTTCAGCATTCGTAGTGGCTTGCACCATACGGTAGACAAAGCGCAAGAGCCAGAGGAGGCAGCTACTGGGAGGCGGTGGATACGCTGGATGCATAAACGTGGTATCAAGCAGTGGATTGTACCTGGTGTCATCGCAGCGTCGACTTTGATAAAGGTTGCAATCGGGCTGGGGTCTTATTCAGGTGTGCAGTTTAGGCATAATCGATTCGTAGTGGCTTTGCTTATAATATTTTGCTTCTGTGAAGGTCATAATACGCCGCCGATGTTTGGAGACTATGAAGCTCAGCGCCATTGGATGGAAATCACGATACACTTACCACTAAAGCAGTGGTACATGTATGATCTTCCTTACTGGGGCTTGGATTATCCGCCATTGACTGCATATGTCTCGTGGTTATGTGGTATTGTGTATGTGCATTCAAACAGATAGATTTTTCGTTGACCACATTCTGTCCATAGCGGTCATTTCATTAATTCAACTTGGGTGGAGCTGAATAAATCGCGAGGCATCGAGACTGCAGAAAGCAAAGTCTTCATGCGAATGACCGTCCTTGCATTAGACGCGCTTGTATATTTACCAGCTTTATTGATGTTCGTGTATACATGGCAAGGCAGTCGGTCAAGACGGACCCAGGTATGTTTAAGTTATCTTCCGAATCAATAACGATATTTGGACACGAGATTTTCGCAGGAATTATCATTTCTGACACTGATTCTACAACCTGCGCTATTGTTGGTGGATTTCGGGCATTTCCAATATAATTTTGTGATGCTAGGTATACTTTCTTTTGTATATGAATTTTAACTAAATTTCTGAGCTGTTTGTTTGTTGTGTAGGTTTCACCATTCTTGCAATGAATTTCTTCGCCACAGGGAAAGATTTATGGGGGGCGTTTTTCTTCGTTCTCAGCCTCGGATTCAAGCAAATGGCATTATATTACGCGCCCGCCATTGGTTCATATCTTATTGCGAGATGCATTTATCTTGGGCCTGTGCAAGGGTACGATTTACATTTCAATGCGTCTTCTTTATTCTTATCAGTTGAAATCTAGACTGCGACTGCTCGTCAGGCTAGCCGTTGTGACCGTTTCGACATTTCTTCTCCTGTTTTTGCCATGGCTGCCTCCATTCGCAGGCTTTTCAGATATTCTCCAACCAATCACAAGGATATTTCCCTTTGCGCGAGGCCTATTCGAAGACAAAGTTGCGAATTTTTGGTGTGCCTCGAATGTTGTCTTCAAGTGGAAGACTTGGGCTTCCAGTGGCTTTCTTGTCAAAGTCTCTACGACACTGACAGCACTTGGCTTCTTACCGGCTGTTGCGGGGCTAATTCAATCCGGGATTACGCACATGAACGTAACAAAATCAGAAAAGACCGACCAAAAAACGGGGCAAACGCCATTTCTTCCCCTCCTTCCATATGCTCTTCTGACCTCATCCATGTCATTCTTCTTGTTTTCATTCCAAGTACACGAGAAGACTATTTTGTTGCCTCTGTTGCCCATTACCCTTCTTCTGTCAGGCGCGCCAATCGACTCTGCCGCCTATTCTTGGGGTGTACTAGTTAACAATGTCGCTGTTTTCAGGTATGTTCGTTGTTTTGCTTTAGACTCTCCGCTGAGCTCAAGCATCATAGCATGTGGCCGCTTTTGAAGAGGGACGGACTTGGAGTACAATACATTGCCACGCTGTTGCTGTGGAACAGAATGATTGGATATAACCCTGTAAGGCTACCTTTTAAGTCTTTCGTCCAGTTGTTTTCCCTGGTGAGTTGTATTTCCCTATCATTTTTTTTGTCATTGTTGTCGTTCTGAACGCCTGTGTTTAGGCTGTTTATGCCGCAGCAATACTACTTCATCTACTGGAGCTGATATTCGCTCCACCCGCAAGATACCCGGACATATTCCCCGTTCTGAACGTTTTGATCAGTACCCCTGTTTTCTTTCTAACATGGCTGTGGAGCATTAAATGTGGTGTTGAGGTGGGCTGGGCTCTCGGCGGACTGGGGCGCAATTCTAACCCCGCTACGGCGTCGGAGCGGAAGGCGACGGAGGGCACATCGGGGACGGCGACGAGCGGAACGTCGCTCCTTTCAGCGAATGGCAGCGGGTTGAGCTATCGCCAGTCAGGCAATCGGACTGTGAGCCTCGGGCATGCCGCTGCGCAATCCTCTGTTGCTTCAGCGCTGAGAGCGAGGGCGTCGCTATCGCCTGTAGAGCTGCTGAAAAACAGAGGATCGGGCGCCAATGCTGGCGGAGGAGCAACTTGATGATTAGATGTATATTACTGTGTATTGATAAAAAATTTTATCATTATGAGTCTGAGTTTGAGAATTAACAGAAGAACACGTGGTCTGAGATCACTTTAGTTTTCGAGGTGAGACGGACCTTACTACTACCACCTCCACCCCTGCAATGTCACTTCTGCTTTCTGTTGTTCGCAATGCGCCCCGCAGCGCACGCCTGCGTGTCGTCCTTGTCCGCTCATTTGCAACAGAAAGCGTGACCCCCACCCCATCGCCCTCAGACATCCCTCCCTTGCCACTCTCTATACCCAAGTCTAACAAGCCCCGTCTCTACCCGCACCCCCGCCCCGCCGTCTCCCATCGCCACCTACCTATCCCTAATTTACCAGCCTCCTTCGGTAAGAACCAGCTCTTGCCGGTCTCCAACTCTACGCGGGCGCTCCTAGAAGCTATCGTTGCAGGATTTGATGCTCCCATAAGATATGCATTTGCATACGGTTCAGGGGTTTTCGAGCAGGACGGTTATGTTAATCCATCTACGCCGACAGCTGGGTCGTCAGCGAAGACGGATGACATTCCGATGCTCGATTTCATGTTCGCTGTAACACACCCTGCACATTTCCACTCGATCAATATGCATCAGCATCCTAACCATTACCCACTACACGCACGGCTGCTAGGCTCGTCGTACGTATCGAAGATGGAGGAACTCGGACCTGGTGTCTGGTTCAATGCCTATGTCCCTATGAACGGTGTCGTGCGTCATATATATTTCTAGCATGTGCGGTCTGGACTGACGCACCGTTGCGTCTACAGACCATCAAGTATGGAGTGACAACTGTGGATAACCTCTGCTCAGACCTGCTTAACTGGAATACGCTTTATCTGGCCGGGAGAATGCACAAGCCACTGCGGATTATCAAGGATGACGCGCGCGTTCGGCTGACGCAACAGGTGAACCTCACCTCAGCCGTGCGTGCCGCGCTGCTCACCTTGCCAGAGTCTTTTACGGAGGATGAGCTCTTCGAGCGTATCGCGGGTATTAGCTACAGTGGTGACCCGCGGATGCTTCTTCCAGCGGAAAACCGAGGTAAAGTAGCCAACATCGTCCGCAAGCAAAGCCCACAGTTTAAGGAGCTGTACCATCGCTTGGTTGTGGCATTGCCTGGCGTTCATTGGCCATCCGAGTCCAGTGTAATACAACAGGATGTGTCGGCGCGTGCGCGGTCGGCTCATTTGAAGAAACTTCCATCGAACCTGTTGACAGGAGTGAAGAATAACTACAGGAGACGGAACTCGGGAACACTATTGGAAACGGATGAAAGTGCGTATTTGGTGCATCTTGCTGGTGATGAGAGACTACCGCGCGTGCTAGCAGAAGGTACTATACCCCTCTTACATTCGCATCGATATTAATGTTGCTACTTCAGAAACGGCCAGAATCGTGAGATACCCTGCAACTGTGCAATCATTGAAAGGCCTTGCCAGCGTAGGAATCGGCAAAAGTTTGCGCTACAGCACCGCAAAAATTGGCAAGTGGTGGAATGGATCATAGGACTCACTTGGACAATATTTTTGGATAAATCCATCTTTTCATCATCAAGATTCCCGGAGTCCAGCTAGTGCATGCTGCAGCACTTGCTCCGAGGTGGGATCTGCATGCTATAGATGAGAGTAACATCATGTATCAATTATTAATAACCCCTCTGTACCCTCCTAATAATCTATGTCGTATAATCGTCAATGCCTAGATTCTACTTGGTGGAATTTACTTTTAATTTGTTAAACTTTCTCTTTTGAATTTCACCATGAAGTGTGACTGCCAGTCAATCACGGTACGATGATCACGGCACAAAACCCACTTGTTGTTAGGACGACAACAAGAGTCGGACCCCTAAGCTTGCTAGTTTACTCGTCAACACCACTGTTTCGTTTGACAAGGCGAAAGCATTAAAGAGCAGTCCAAAGTCTCAGAAATGCCGCCGTTGACGTATGGTTAAGATGCTGCTCAAGGCGTATACATGCATCTTGGATCCAAACAGCGCTGTGGAACGGAGTAGGGGTTTTCGGGGTCCGGTTGCAGTCTGATTTGAGGATATTCAGCGAGTGTGATGACGGGACGCTATTCAACATTCAACCGACCTCCCTTTCTCTTGTGTATAGGTTACTGTCTTCTTTGTTTATTCTCCGACCATTCTCTTTCTCTCTGGTCCACTTCCCATTCCCTTCTGTCCTGGCTATTTCTCCAGCGATCAATCTGGGTTCATTCTCAGCACTTTAATTTCTAACGTTCCATCAAAGCGTATATAAATGCCCGAATTGCATCCCCACTCTCCGGAAAGACATGAAGAGCAGTATGAACAAGAGGAATTCGAGGAGAATGTAGCCACCTCAGAGCCTCTTCAGGCGTCCGTATCGTCCTCGAGTCCTATAACGCGCACTGTCGCGATCATCAAACCACATGCGCTCCGGCACAGATTTGATATTGAAAGGCGCATCCAGGAGGCGAGCTTCGAGGTTTGTGTTCTACCTTGCATGATGCCGGCTCGTTATATTAATTGTACACTATTTTTTTCGGGTGCCAATTTATGTAGATTGTCAAAGAAAGACAAATGGAATTTGACACCGAGACCGATCCCGATACGCTGTATGAACTCTTTGGCGAAGATGCTGATTCATTGGCGGAGTGAGTAAACCTTATAAAACATCTCATCACTTAACTGCGTCAGTTAAGAATAAGCTGACATTTCTTATTACAGAGGCCCCGTCTGGGTATACGTGCTTGAGCGGCGCCGCGCGGTAGAAGTCTGGAATACGCTCATGGGCGAAACTGATATTGATATCGCCCGCCGTGACTCCCCTAATTCTCTGCGCGCTCTTTACGGTACCTCCACTCAACAAAACGGTCTTATGGGCTCTCCCGACATTCAAACCGCTGAAATTCAGATCGCGTCCCTGTTTGTATCATCTCCCCCATTCCCAACCACCGAGCTGCCAGATGATAAGTACGACACCTTGCGAAGCGTTTCCGAATCGTTGCTCGAGTCTATTCGCAAGGCAGCAGCCGAAGATGAGGGCTACGCGCCCTCGAGTGCAACCAACCCATCCACTGTAGGTGGCGGAAGCAGGCTTAACTCGAATGGCAAGCCTGCGTTCAAAGCCCGCGCGCTTCCTCCGTCGCACGATAAGCCTACCATTGTACCGCGTATGACAAAGGCAGCCGCCCTACGTCTCGGCCAGCCTATCGAGAAAGTGGAGAATAAAGCACGTGCGCCAGTGACGAAAGAGCGGCTTGCGGAGACATTTGCAAACGTTCCAGGAC
Source organism: Pholiota conissans (assembly GCA_015484465.1). Lineage (NCBI taxonomy): Eukaryota > Fungi > Basidiomycota > Agaricomycetes > Agaricales > Strophariaceae > Pholiota > Pholiota conissans. The sequence continues at coordinate 44,126 of MU155324.1, forward strand.
ATAAGCGCTCCAGCACTATTGCGGTAGCGTCTACGGCTGCGCCGACGATTGCGCCACGCATGACTAGAGCTGCGTCACTTAGGCTTGGCCAGACGCCCGCACCTCCAGTGGCCAGGACAAGGTCGTTGACAGCTGAGGAAAAGGCAAGCACGTTTGAAGGAGTTCCCGGCCATAAAAGGAGGGAAAGCATCGCTGTCGCCTCCTCGAAGGCGCCCACAGTCGCCCCTAGACTGAATAAAAGCGCTGCTTTGCGGCAACAGAAAGATTCAGCCCCTCCTACTTCATTTATGTGTAAGCTTCCACCCGATCTAGTAATTAATGTGTAGATGTGACTTCTACTTATTTTATTTCTTTTTAGTCCGTGGTTCGTCAGCGGCCAAAACCCCAACTCTGTCTCGCGCCAGTTCAGCTTCTTCTCTGAGTCCGCCCAAATCCATCCCAGCACGACCCGCATCTCAGGCATCTGCTGCTCCATCCAGATATGCTGTTGGCAAACGTGCTTCTTCAGTAGTGGGTCAGAACCCACCTGTCAAGGTGACTCCTAGTTCTCCTAGCAAGGTGGCTGGACAGTTGAGTTCTACCACTGTTACAAAGCCCAAACCTCGTCCTAGTAGCGTTGCCGCACCGCCGAGCATCGCGCCGCGCACGAATAGAAGTGCTGCTCTGAGAGCGGCGAAGCAAGAAGCAGAGACTGCTGCTACTGCACGCAAAGCTCCTCGCCCAGGCAAAGTTCCCCCTACGAGCTTCAAGGCTATCCCTGCTTAATGTTGCGCAACGGGCGTTGGGCAGTATGTGACTACCTAATCATGCGAAAACCTTTTTCCTCTTGAACTATACCTAAGGGCTTTCTTTTCCTCATCTCCCGCGCCGGCCGACAATAATTGTCTATACCTCACAATTCTTTCCATTTTGCTATTCCCATTATGCTCCATCTTGTTCGCTGTCTTTTCTCTTGGCCTTTCGAAATCCGAGGAGATAGAACGCAGAACGGGTACTATATATCTTTTCTCCATATATCTGGATCACATTCCTTCATTTTTACTTACATAATCTGTACGACTATTTAAATTCTGTATGTTCTTATTTCAATTTCGGCTTCTGACACTGACCTGCGATTCGACCTGCCTCGGGTAAACTCTGTTAAGGGTCATGAAGGGCTGTCCGAATGAGTTCTACGGAAGAAGTGAAGCATGCAATGTGAGTACATAGAGTAGAGTACAATCTGCTGTGGCATATCGACCCTCCGCGACATAATAAGGACGGTATATCCTCGGGCGCCTATTGTATGGTTGTGTTATAGGAAATAAGCGATGACGTTGGTTATAAGCAGTAGCAAATAAATGACTGCATGCAACACGTACCTGTGGCTTTCACGAATTATCAACCTGATTATACTCTCCTCTCTTGCTCCTCTCTCTGTCGTCTGAATGCCTGTAGGAATTGAATCATGGATTACCCAGATACCCCCAATTACTCGTGGCTGGCTAGCACTTTCTGTTCTCACGAGCCTGGCAGTAGTCAGTTTTCGCTTCTTGTTTGGAGTAACTCAAGAATCTAATGACCGCTTTTTGCCCTTAGCAATGTCAGCTGGTCACTCCTCTGCAATTATACTTTAGTCCAAGGAGTGCATTTATCAATGCTCAGGTTAGCCATTGGGTTTCGACCCCACGTACATTGCTGCTGACCCTCATTAGCCGTGGCGAATGGCCACGACGTTCTTTTACTTTGGGTCCATATCTTTGGATTTTGTATTCCACCTATTTTTCTTGTACGTGCTCTTCTACTCCCAGGAAAGATTCCGACTGATATTGCCGCATCAAATGTATTCTTTTTTTTTTCTTCTTTCAATTCAGTATGCGTTATAGCCGCATGCTCGAGGAATCTTCCTTTGCTAACAAGAAAGCCGATTATTTCTGGCTGCTCCTCCAATCTTCGATCATGTTACTGGTAAAAACCCTTCTCGAGCACGTCTTGTCGACTTTCAGTAATTGACCTCTTTGGTTCTAGGGTTTGTCACCGCTATTCAATCTACCCTTCCTTTCATCTTCCCTCGCTTTCGTACCTATTTACCTGTGGTCACGGCGACATCCGTCGACACCCATCTCCCTCTTTGGCTTGATCACAATTACTGCACCATATCTGCCCATTGCATTGGTCGCTTTCTCGTGGGTTCTCAACGGGACGTGGAAAGCCGCAGCTGGAGATCTGGTTGGCTGCGCTGTGGGCCATGTCGGGTGGTTTCTACGCGACGTTTGGACACGGGAGATGATTGGGGGTTCGACTATGTTGAGCGATGCTCCTGAACGACTGTACGTGCGTCCTAATTCATTCTACTTTGTTCCAATATTGATACAGAAAAAAATGGTACAGAAAAAGACTATTTGGAGATCATTAATTATCATGGTGCACCATATCTGATTGCTTGTGTCATAGAATGGACGCTTCCAGAATAAAAAATATATCGCATCCATGGGCATCTATAATAATCGTAGCAAGCAGAAACCCAAACAGGAAAGATCAAGAATAGATCTATAAAGGTAAGTAGATGGTACGAACAACGATAAGGTGGGCGACAGTAAGGAGCGGACGGAAGAAATAATCCTCCCCAACATACAAGGCAAAATTTATTCACCGTCCGACCAGTGAGAAACTTCTCCTGCTTCCATGATCTTTGACATAGTTTTCACCCTACGGTGAGAGGCTTTGGAATGATCGGATGGCATGAGACGATGTGATGGTTTTACCGGCGGAAACACAAATTCGCCCTGCAGATGCTTCATCAGGCGACGCATCTCCCACTGCGCAATCTCCATTGAGGAAGAATTAGCAGTGGGGGAACCAGGAGGGCAAGGGTATCGGTATCGAGACACAGTAGAAACGGGACGTGGAGGCGGCGGCGGTAAAGGAGTCGATTCTGGGTTTCGCATGATGTCGAATTCTCGCACAACAAGTATAAGGAGAAGAGAGATGGTTGAAATGCTTACAATAACCATCTGGGGGAAATAGCCAATGCAGTCTTTACCATTGAAGTGAAATTAATTCCATGTAAGAAATGAAATCATGCACAAGATACGCACCAATGAGAACGCCTGGACGTCAAGATATCAATTATGTGAAAATAAAGCTATGGCAAATGATCCTTACCATCTAATCCTGGAGCGTCTGGCATACTGTTCCGAAGTTGTGGGATGGCTATGAGAATTGCACCGCAGGAAACAAGGTGGGGAAGTAAAGCGCGGAGTCCGTGTAACCTCCGAGCGATCAGGACATGTCCAACGGTAACATGAGTAAGGATCCAGCTGATTATAAAAAGTAATAATGCGAAGAATCGCGCTTCGTTGGGACGGCTGATATACATGTCGATGTCTCTGCTGGCCTCGTTCGAACCATTGGTAGGAGTCAAAAAACTTTCAAGGTCGATGGTATTGATATCAAAACTGGATGTGATATTTATGGTGGCTAATTTTCGGATAGGGATGGTTTGGTTGTCGAACGACATAGCACGTATGCTGCTTGAGAGCATGTAAGTGTCAAAAGGATAGAGCCGATCTTCGTGTACGTCCAGGACATGGTCGCTGTCGAACTGAACAAGATTTTGGATGCTGTAAAACGAATTTACTGAGTCTAGGGAATAGTTCCACTGATAGGACATCTGTATACCTTCGACGATGACCACTGTCTTTGTTAAAAGGGATCTGGGAAGGATCATAAGTTGCACTTGGAGTAACATCACTGTAGTGGACTATCTGAGCATTCGGATAAATAACAGAGGTATAGCAAGGGACTCACCTATCGACATAAAGGTACATGGCAGAGTCTGGAAGGCCGCACAATTGTGTGCCGTGCACACCAGCAGAGCCTGGGAGCATGAAATCTTCGCCGCAAGCAACGATGGACCAACGGATCGTAACCGATGGTTCGTCGATATCCACATCAACGCTTTCGCCAATGAGTACGACCTACAAAAGGCAGTCAGGAACGCCAGACGAGCACGAAATTTTTGCTCAAATTACTCCAGGAGACGTCTCCGCAACATCGTTCAAGGTTTGCCTGAAAAGGGGCTCATCCGCGTCTGCACCAATGAAGGTGAAGGTGATGCATATAATGAATAACAGCGAGGACAAGATGGCAAGGGTGACGATAGTACTGCCACGAAGGGGTACCACCATTCTGGTTGTAAGAGGAGGGACGATTTTCACAATCACGGTCTCCTGCTCTTTCTCGGGTTCGGTGTGAATTGGAAGGGATATTGTGTCTCCCACTGGGACCTGTGAAGCTCTCACTGCAGATGATTCAGCAGGAGATAGGTGAAAAGAGCGTAGGCGGTGAAAAGAGCGACGAGGACGTATGAACGAAGGAACCCGAAAAGACGGCATGGTGGACGTCAAAGCAAACTTGAAACGCTGAGACCTGAATCATAACGAAAGCGAAGAGGGTCCTCATATAAGGCTTCCATCGGGCCACGAGATTCGGCAGAGTCAAATAAAACATCAGGGTGCGGCGATGAGGTAAGCTCCGCCGCTGAGAAGACGAATGCAAGCATTGCTGTTCGTATGAATGGCAGATGGTGAGTAATGCCAGTCTAGCTATAGAAAATCGCGTAGAAGATACTTGGGAAGGTGGCCTCCAAACCAATGAAAAGTTGGGACGGAAGCAGCGAGAAAGAAAATCAGGATGAAAATACGCTCTGTTGTCCACGAACTATCACACACCGCGAGATCCTGGGAAGGAATCTGTGGGCGTAGAACGGTAATACGCACAGAAAATTAACTTTAACGACGAGTCGGAAATTATGGAGTTTGTGCCATCGTCTCATTTCCTGCTGCCCCAAAAGCTAGCTAGCTATTCAAATGAGGTCCGAATCGAGTAATTCGCGAAGGATGGCAATCTCTTGGAGCGGGCCACCATCGTCGCCTTCTGGACCGAAGACAGTCATTATTTGCTCTGCCAACATCAGGAAACTCCACGCTCGTTGCTTTAATGGCCGCTCGATACTATGATCCGTAGATGTGATGACGGCATTCCACACAGTCTTGGCCATCTCCAAAAGGTGCATTCCTATATGAGCCGAATATTAGCATTGGCGACTTGTGAAAGCATGATCTTAGGCCATACCTATCTGAGGATAGTTGACAGGATATACGAGAATGTACAGGGACAGTAATGTCATTCCACTGTCTATAGCAATATCGTATTGACCTTGATGGGATCCCTGGCTGAATATTTCAGAGAGTCCTGTCATGTAAGACTCCCGCAGGACGCAGTACAACGAAGGTGGGATCGTTTCGATCTGCTTGACTGGTAGATGGGATAATAAAGATTCAACACCCACAAACCTGCGTAATCCTTCTGATATATGGGATATTTCACTTGCTGTCGACGGTAGAATTGGGAGCCGACCTATGCGGCGTAAGAAGAGACTAGACGTGCATTGACATTTAAATCCATGACTGATCTCGAGAAGTTGTTCACGAGTCTCCAATAGCGCTGGGTCGAGATAAGTCAGACAAATCTTGAAGCGGCACTTCAGATACACAGTATAACGACAGTGACGAGACACGTTTATACTTACCTCTTCTCCTTGATTTATGTCTCGAAGTGCTATAACGTCCATTCTGATAGATTTGTTGGGCAAAAAAATATATTTTGCAGCAGAATTTGGGGTACACGAGTGATTGAAGAGGCGGCTAGCCTGAGGAAATATTCCATGGGCAATGGTCGTGAGATGTGAATGAATGGCAAAATTATTGTTGCCGAATCTAGAGTACAGCTTTCGCACAAGCTCATCTGGAGGTGGAGGTGTGATAGGGCATATCGGAGGCAGATGTATCGATTCATCGGAATACGGGAGGAGCGACATCAAGAGCACGCTCGAAACATCTTCTTGGAAAATATAAGGGCTCGGCAATAGTGATAACGTAGCAAGTGCATGGGATAGTAATATTGCATCAAGTTTTTGATGCATTGGAAGGGCCTGATATTCAAGTGAGAGCAAGAAGGAATTATAGATTTTGCAGATCCGTTTATGGTGAGCCTTCCAATGAATGGATTGACCTGGACAAAACGTTGTTGTTATTGGAAGAATCCTAAAAATTGAGCAGAAAGGAACTTGAATCACATTTCGTATCGCAGTACCAATAGGATCCGCAGCCGCTGCATCGTTTCAGCGAAACTTCATCCGATGTTAAACGAAAGCACGAATCGCATCGCCGCCCTTTTTCAGTGTCAAGAAGAATGGCTGCGTAGGCAGGAGTGGAAAGAATGCGAGAACCAGGGTTGAATTGAGTTCTTGCAACACATTTTGCACGAGCTGAAGGATGTGGGACAAGTCCGAGAGAATCTGGGAGCCAGGATGGAGATGGAGATGGCATAAGTGATAGAGCAATGTGGATTCTCGACAATTTCGGCATATCAAATCCCGGGTGTGCCGAAAAGGTACTCAAGTGCAGACTACTCGTCTTCGAGCCTGGAGAGAACAAGAATAACTATTCGAATTTTTTTCGAACCCTGTTTCATTATCGATGTTTTAAGAAGCGCGTAGGGATAACATACATAAGACTGAAAAGAACGGACACATAGTAAGTAAAACACGAAAAGCGGGGTTTTAATAAAGAAATCTGGAATAATTTGCGTAATACTAGTAATACGTACACCCATGAGGAGGGAAAATGGTGCTTGAGGCCCGGTTAGATCAAGAATCCCAAATTGCACCAAAAGCAGGTATACCTCTGCTGATCATGCCATATACCACCTTGCGAGTCAACTTCTGGTTCGAAATAACACAAACAGCCTCTGCGTTGAACTCCTTTACGAGACGATAAGTGAGCTTGACCATGTCAGGTTTTCCATGGGTGCGAGTATCTGTTGAGAAAATTCCATCAGTTCTTTTGCTGCACGGAAAGGACAATTATCTCGCACCATATATCACCGCGTCAGGCGAGGCACCAAGGATCGCGTCCACAAATTCATCTCCAAATGTCTGTCGTACGTCGGGGGATGTCCACAGTAGACGAATGGGCACCCTTGCTTCTAGAATGCAAGGGGCGCATGGGCCGATACCGGAGCCCGTGGCAACGAAAACCAGACGTCGGAAAAGAGGGACAATGCGAAGGACACCAAAAGTAGGAATTCCACGAACCCAAAGCTCTGTAGGTGGGTTCGAAATTTGCTTCGAAGTCCAGTCGCCTGCTCTGCTAACGACGAGCGAAAATCCCTTTTTTCCTGGAACGGGGACCGTCGCGAAGCCATGCCACTCCGTCAGCGGACTATCGGAAATCCGGGTGAAGCTTCCAGGGATCGGGGTGACTGAATAAATCAGCCCTGAGAGATAAAAGAAGCTCATCGAACATGATAACTTACCATAATCGAAGTAGAGACGAACGACATGATTAGACAAGACGACACTTCGAACAGGAACTTTCCTTAGTCTAGTCCAGGGTAAAATGATTGAAGCTAAAGAAGGAAGATATCAATGTTAATTTTTTTATGGACTTAGTGTAGGCGTATTTACCTGTCATTATGACAAGTAACCAGAATGGAGCAGATTTCACTAAAGCCATTTCCAATGACTGATTCACGAGTTTGTAATCATTTGTCAGTAGAACAAACTTTGAAAATGGTCAGGCTTTGAGACGGCAATACATGATATGCATTATGGGACAAACCTGACACCAAACAAGTACTGTGGCTGTCCACCCGAGGAAACGATGGGCTTTCTCGAAAGTGTCGTGTCGTTTGGAGCGAAGGGTCGGATGAGCAAAAGCCACAATTCCGAGAAGAAGTATCAAAATACAGTACGTGATCGCCACCGTCGCAATGGATGTCTGAGGGATACACAGAACGATGTTAGAATGCGAGGGCTAACAAACTCGAAAAGTTTCCAACCTTGCGATGCAAAATCAATTCTCTAGTAGCTTGGCCAGTGAATAGAGCAAGCCACACGACACCAGAGACAGCGCATCCGGAATGCAAGCCTCCAATGTGGTATACTCGAGCACATACCCTGCGTATCGCCAGAGGCCACCTGTAGAACAAACCTCGATCAAAGAAAGCTGCGAGAACACCCTCAAGAAAGAACCTACGAAGGTGGAACGGCACAGAAGACGTTAAAGAACGCGTTAATAACATAGTCCTGTCGCATCAAGATAGAACAGAAGAGGTTCGCAATGACGATAGTACCAATCTGTTGTGCATTAACTCTTCTGATTACCACTGAGATGAAGACAGCCATGTTTGTAAGGAAAACGACTCCAAAAAGACGGCGGTACAAAGTGAATATTTGATGACGTAGATTGCGGAGATATTTTCCTTGCCTCTTTTTGGGGAGATGGTCATCTTCGTAGCCGCTCCAGGGATATTCTCGCTTAACTTCTAGTGAGGACACTTCAGACCCGAGCTCCGTTGCGCTCAAAGAATACGATCCAGTTGGTATAGGGTTTTGGACACTAACAGCTGTGCCCGCCTGCGCAAAGACAATTTCTCTAGATTTCGGTTGATGAGCAGGAGGAGGTGCTGTTACCGGATTCACGGTTGGTATTAGTGACTTCAGTGGTAATATTACTTGTCCCGATTGAACGATGGCTTCTTTTTGTTCTCTGGCCATCTTCTCCAGAGCGCGTCTATCGGTTTTCCCATTCCTGAAGAGAAGTTAGGGGAGTTATATTTAGAAGATCTATGATCTCACGCAGTGTGTGGGAATGCATCCATTGCGAGGAATTTCGAAGGAACTGCGTAATAAGGTTGGATCTTAGCAGCTGCCGCTTGGATTTTGTCGAATCCGACATCGGCTGGGGTGGTGAAGCCCCATAGCTCCCCATCAACAAGGAGCGCGACCGCAGCTTGTACACCTTGGCAAGTCTTCGTGATGATAAATGAGCTGCGGACTCCACGCATGCATTTTGAAATTTCGCTCACCTCCATTGCAGAGGCAACGCCGTCGAGTTCAACTCGAAATCCCTGTATGAATATCTATCAACAAATTGATTTCTTATATTCAAAAAAGCGCTGACCTTGATTTTCACCTGGTTATCAATCCTTCCAAGAGGTTCCAATGTTCCAGTTGGTAACCAACGACTTCATAAAAATTTGATCAGCGATTTCGGGATAGATTAAAGAAAAATGATTTCCTCACCCCAAATCCCCGGTATTGAACATCATGGACCTTCAAATGAATCAACGAAACTGACGAAAATTGAACATATGAGTCTTACCCATCATTTGCAAAAGGGTCTATAACATATCGCTCCGCAGTCTTATCTGGAAGATTGACGTAACCTCTCGTTATACCAGCACCTCCTGCCCACATCACTCCGAGAGACCCAATGGGAAGTGGTTCCATTGTATCGGGGTCAAGGACATAAACGGAATTGTTTGGGGTTGGCTTTCCAATGCTTAATAATTCTCCTGGGACATGGTCATGCATAGTATTGACGATTGTAATCTATGTGATGGAATTCAATTTTGATTTCTTGTAAGGATAATGACAACGTACCTCCGTTGGCCCACAAGAATTGAAAAATTGAGCGTGCGTCGCCCAATCATCCGCAAGGGCTGGCATAAAATGAGTGACATTGTCCCATATTGGGCGACTGTACTGTACCTTTTGGGCATGGTTCGCCAGCAACTGCTACGGTCTTGATGTTTGGATAATCGGAAGGTTTGTGGGGCATCAACATAGAAGGCGTTGCAACTACTATATCGACAGTTTTCATGACTGCGCGCCATTGCTTCGATGTAGTCCCTCGAAGAACCAGAGTGCTTCCATTAGACATACTGCCAAGAATTTCCTATACCAAAATCAAAGCATGAGAATGTGTTTGAGCGGATGGCGTCGAAGTGGCCATACCCAAGCTGCCATATCAAAAGATATATTCATCAGCTGGGACACGCGAAGACCTGGTCCCATTCCCAAATTTCCAGGTGCCAAACAGAGAACTAAAAATAGTTCAAATAAACGCGCCAAGAGATTGAAAGTTATAAAGGCTTACGATTTGTGGCATTTCCATGGGTGACGTTGACCCCTTTGGGCACTCCAGTCGTTCCTAAAAATGTGGCTTCAGTAAAATATACATCATTAAAGCATTTCCACCACTCACCGCTGGTGTAAATGACATAAACTCCGTGGTTCGACGTTGACTTGTCTTCAGGTTTGGCGCAGTGTATGGAAGCTTCTTGGCAAATGTGGTCTTCCAGACATATCGTAGGACGTCCAGCCACCCTGCCAATGAACTTCTTCAGCACGAGTACAATAGAGGGTCCTGAACCAAGAAGAGCGTGTTTGAGAGTGCTGTCGGATACAATGTTGCCATCCAAAGGGACATAGGCAGCGCCTGCCTTCAGGATTCCGAGGATTCCTACAATCATCGGGATGGAGCGCTCCGCCAAAAAGCATACGCGCGAATCCAGCACGACACCACTGGACTTGAGATGGGCGGCTACGCAGTTCGCCTGTCGGTCGAGTTCACCGTAGGTAATAGTGTGCTTAAAATCTTCGACTGCAATAGCGTTCGGCTGGCGTTTAGCGTGAAATTCAAATGCATGGTGAATGCAGTGAAAGGGAGGGGCGATGATTGGGCCGACTCCATAGTTGTAAAAGAGAATTTGGTCGGAAGGCGAGAGGTGCTCGAGAGGATGCCGGGTTGCAGCTTGAGGCTTCATGGCGACGAAAGGTCTCAAGGAGGGATGTGGAGCAGGATGGGCAATTATACTCCTTTTAAATCAGCACCAAATAACCAGTTCAGAGTGGTGTTGACATAATACGAGGACTCCTCTGAGTTGGCCATGAGTGTCGAGTTTCCGAAAAACAACCGCTTCGAAAAAATCCATTGGGGCTATAGATTGAGATCGAAGAATAACGCATGACGATCCGCCACGGCGGAGAGACCCAAATGATTCCAGAGGATAGAATGACTGCGAATGCTGTATTAGTGTCAGAATTGCGCCAAATCTCGTGTATTACTCCACATGGAGGTCGGTAGAGATAGAGAGCAGGTTTTAAAATAATCAGCATAACGGTCGATGTGTAAGTAAGTGCGCCAAGGTAATCATGCAGAGAGATAGCCGCCGAAAACAAGTCCACGCGCGGGCACTCAGCGAAGGCAGCAGCTTCACGGAAAAGGGCAAACGCCCAACACGAGAAGGTTTTCAAACCGTGAAGCGATATTTGCCTTACAGCCTGATAGACAACACCTGCTAATCAAAGACAGATAGTCCCAGGAGATGACGGTGGTAGCTTTTCTATAATTAGTGACGGCACCAAGTCGCAGTCAGGCGTTATGTCGACAGGCTCGAGGTTAGCGATCAGATGTCCACGCGAGTAGCACTCAAGTGCATGCATTGAAGAACTTCGGATAGTTGTTCTTCGGAAGAATGTGTCCGCTGAAAACATGTTGCGCTTTGAAGCAAACGTCGTGACTGGCTTTTGTATCCTGCATCAACGTTTTTGCTCAGCCGTTGCAAAGAGCTGTCAGTTCGGAGTTATGATCATGAATAGATGATGAACGTACCAAACTCCGCAGCACCGCTGGCAGTCGCCAAGAGTGCTCAGACCGTCGGGTACACGAGCCCAGATTGAATATTCCGACTTCTAATACTAAGCGTTAAGCAAGCAACTTTGGGGGAGAGCACAGGTGGTTAAAGAAGTGTAAGGTATGGACAGCGAATACGGGTCGAAGAATAAGGTAAATATACTCGAAGTACTTCGAACGGAAAAAATATCTAAGGACAAACACCATTATCTAAATCGTTCCCGTGCTATAACGGACTTCTGCCTTGAATCTCGGGAAACCCTCCTGAAAGCAGAAGTGAGCGACGATTGGGAGTAGAGGAAAACGACAAAGGCCGACCAATAATATTCCATTACGTTGTTTTGGCCTAACTTCTGCAAAAAGTTTTCGTCGTGAGTGATTATGATGAGCTGGAAGTTTGAATGTGATTTGCGTTCGTTGATAATGCTGAGGAGACACTAATAAGCCGGTGTGTATGATTGAATTGAGAAGACGAGTTACTCCACAAGACTGGCCGCAAGGGCGTCAATATTTTCCGTGTCCAGAGCATTCGTTGGTTCGTCCAGTGCAAGGATACCACAATTCTGCCCAAACGAATCAGACAGAGCCAGACGAATGATGATTGATGCCAGCATTTTCTGCCCGGCAGAACATCGGCCACGCATGTCCATCTCGACTTGATCCTTGGTCATAACAACCTGAGTGAAAGAGTTAATACGAAAATAGCCCATAGGAATTACTCCGCATACTCGATAATTATAAGACCGTTTGGACGCGGCGCATTCGACGTCAGATCTTATTTTAATCCCGTCAATGTCTGCGGGCGAGTGTTAATTAGGCAACCATGCGGTCCGAAACCCACGTACCTGTTCCCTGATAAGTCTTATTCCACAGATGCTTCATGGTGTCATTGACCTCTTCCATCTTGAGGCCATGGTACTTCATGATAGCACTATGAGCCCATGAGGAATGCTAACAGTCATACTAGTATATCGCTCACTTGTCAAGAGCCTTAGCGTACTTCTCCAGGTCGTTATTGGCCATGTCAGAGACCTAAGGATACGGGAACACGTTATTGGAACCTATTTCGCAAGAAATCGATGAACGTACCTTGACCCTGATTAGCTGTTCAGTGTAGTTTTTGTACACATCCTTGAACTCCTTGTGGTCAGCCTCGAGGGTCTTGAGCTGGGCCTTTAAAGAGCCAAGTTCGCCAGTGAGTTGATGATACTGAAAACTACGCGTCAAGGGCGAGGGTCAAAGAAGGGAAAGAAAATGACGGACGACTTCGCTCAATTTATCTTCTTTGAGTTTGGCGGGTTCGTATTGATCCTTGTAATTTCTCCGGGCTTTGGCTGCTTCGTCCATATCGTAAGAGTCAATCTCCGCCTGAGTCTTTGCGATATCCCTAGTTAGCTTCTGCACAATAATATTATCCCGAAGATTTGAGATGGTTGCTCCGCTTTCATTTATTTCTTTGCTGATGCTCGATATTAGTGCACGAGAAGCTTCCATACGGCTCTGTATATCGCGGAGTTGTATGTCGCATCTTTCAAGACGTGAGGTACACTCTTGTAAGGCCTGAGATTTCTTTTCCTTGACATATCTGACATAGCATTAATGCAGAGCGGCTTTCTGAATAGATACCCAGTGACTCACCTTTCGATATTTTTGTTCATGTCGATAAGCTTGTCAGTGCCTTTATTCAATTCTTCGAAAAGTCTTTGTGCTTCGAATACTTTTAAGTTAAGATCCCTTTGCACTCTTCCGAAAGCTTCTTGTAGAGAATCTATCGGCGCTTGAGCTTCGGAGATCTTCCTGTCGATTTCCTGCGCAAAGTCAATATCGTGACTGGCTCCATACGAGTCGACATACCTTCAGCTGGATTGAACTGGTTCCGATTTCTTGGGTCATACGATCGATGTCCTGCTCGTGTCTTTCTTTATCCTTCGCCTTGCTGAGGAGATCACGTTCCTCCAGCTCCATAGAGTGCAGCTTATTTTCAATATCGCGGATCGAAAGCGACTGCCTATCAGCCTCATTACCGACAATCTTACTTTCTCTGTCAATCTTGCGGCTAATTCATGCATCAATACAGACAATCTCGTGGACAAAAAAGGGCTCAGTTACAGTTCACTTGTGATCCGACTGAGTTCGTTTTGGACATCGTCCGTAGTCTTTGTGGAACCACTCCTTGCAAGACTTTGTTCCAACTGGCTAATTTCTTGAACTGCTTTATCAGCTTCCTTTTGAAGTCGGGTGATAGTGATCGATAACTGTTTCAATGATTGAACTTCCTTGATGTCGCGATTAACGGCATCTAGCTTGCCTGCAATCTGTAATTTCGAATTAGAACTGGAGATAAAATGATTGATTATCGAGCTCATGCTTGCCTCCTCAGCTGCCAGGGTGAGGTCTGGATGCTGCTCCTCTTTCTCTTTTATCTGCTCTTCCAAAGATGGGATCTCCTTCAATTTCAACTGGGATATGCTGATTTGAGCAGGACGTAAACTTTGAAGTCGCCGGAGTTCTAGTGTCCATTCTTCCGATTCACTTTCAAGTTCAGCAAGAGACTTCGCCATTGTCTTTGCCAATGTTTCCTTCATCTACCAAAAGTCGGCTTATCAAGTTCCGACCACGCGGATAGAGCTGAAATAGACCCACATGTCTCTCAAACACAGCAAGTTCTTGGGTATTCATAGCCCGAGTGCAAGCGTTACACTTTTTAGTCGCTTTTCCATCGCTAAGTAGTGTTTCATATGCAAGCTTAGCACCAGCTCGCGCGCCTTGTGTCCTATGCAAAAGGTTAGCAAAATACGGATAGAGTATCAGAAACATACTCTTTTCGATTGTCAAGCTCCATGGATGCTATATTGATAGCATCTTCGAGTGTCTTGGCTTCGTGATAGTCAGCCATCCCCTCCTTCAACCTTGATTCTAAGTCTAGTAACAATGTCATTGAAAAATACACTGAAGTTAGTGGAAGAAAACATTTTACTGGAAAGATCAACTTTCTTTTGAGTGGACTGCGTTTTAAGGCTACTGAGCTCCAATCCAATTTTCTGGAGCTTGGAATCGGCGATTTTGCTCTCGTTACTGAGCTTGGATTGTTCGCTTTCTTTTTGTCTTTCGGGAGACACATGAGATATGTTTGGTATAAAAACGGAAACCGCTTACAGTAGCATTTGTTCGATGATGTTATCAAGTGCACCAACATCTGCTTCGCGTCCAGCTAATTTTTTCAGCCTGATATTCGCAGCTTCTAGACTATCTGGAGCATCAGAAAACCGAAGACATGAATACATTCATATTACATACTTCATCTGAATCTCCGTTGCCTTACTCTTGGCTTCTGTTCTCTTCAAATCAAGTCTGGCTCTGTCTTCGGCCTGCGAAGTCAAAGATTGCAATTCGCTATTGAGCTGATCGCGTTCATCTTCGAGTTTTCGCGCTTTGCTGGCTATTTCTGCTAGACGCTCGTCATGTTTTGCCGCTAATTTCGCAGATTTCAACTTCTGCAGGTGATCCCTTTTGTCTTGGATTTCGATTTGCACAGTTCGGAGGGATGTTGGCACAGATTGCATGTCTTCGAGAACCCTTTCTGTTTTTTTGATCGTATCTTGTCGTTCGGCCTAATACCGGGTAAGCATTGAGGAGAGACAGAGTGATGTAAGAAATCTCTCACTATTTGATCCCGCAGATGCTGCTTCTGCGACTTATGTCCCTCGAGCTCCGCATCCAGTGCCCTCAACTTGGCATGATAGTCATCAGTCTTTGCATTGAGCTCTGCCTAGGTCATCTTTCAATTCTCCAGATGTCATCATAACTTTTGAACCTAATGACCGACCTGATATTTTTCATACTCTGATCGCTTTTTCCCGTGAACTTCATTCAATCTTGCGAGGAATTCGAGGACTTTATCACGCTCCAATGGGGTTTGCTCATACCCTTTTAGCCCATATTTAGCAGCGAGGTGTCGAATTTCCTGCTCGCGCTCAGCTATTCGTCGCTCTTGAATCTGGTTGGTTATTCTTTGAGTTCAAGTGCGATCAATAGTTTTATAACCGAAGACCTACCTGAGCCTCGGTAAGGAGGCCCCCTCTTTGAGTAAACATGTTTTTTTGTAACGCAATCTGCGCGCTCAATTCCTCCTCGATGTCTTCCAGCTTGCGTTCTTCCTGGCGTTTGTTTTCCTTTTGGGCATTGATAGTGTCCTCAAATTGGTTTGAGCGAGACTCAAGCTCGTCAAGGCTACCTGACGAGATTGAATAAGCGTCATCGAAAAGCGACCCAACTGATCATTTACCTGGAACTTCTCGATACTTTTCTTTTACCTCGTTAAGGTATGTTTTCGTTGCAAACTTGTTTTCTTCCAATCTCGAAACTGTAGCATATATTTCTCGAAATTTACTATACGACTCGTAAAATTTCCGGTTGGCCTCAGCCTGAGCGTCGTATTCTTGCTTGCTGGTCTCGCATCGCATTTCTTTGTCTACGAGATTAGCCTTGAGTTCATTTATACGGTCTTTCAGCTTATCAGAATGAGCTTTCTCCCTTGAAAGCGACAGTAACCGTTCTTTCTCTGCCTTCAATTCCGCTACACGATCTTTGCGAAGGTTCTTGATCGAGTCAAGAGCCTTCGTATACCTAAATTGAATATGGGCATGACATCGTATCGAAGGGAGGGCATATGAATACCTTGTTGCCTCAAAGATATCATCGAATTTCTTTTTCAGCGCGCTTGGTTCAGCAAGGGGCCAATAAGAATCTTCTTGGTGACAGAATATGACATTTTCGAGAACAGCTTTCGAAACACCCAGAAGTTGAGGAATTTCTGTGTCCATCTCGGCGCATTTTGTAGATATGACACCACGCTATCGGTCGATTCATCAAGCCACCAGAGCCCTTACCCACAAGAAGTGCACGCACCTTTCCCCCTTTCTCTGCATTCTCGTCCGCGAGACCCAGGATACCCTCAAGAGTCTTCATGGTCAAGCCCGATGTTTTCTTTAAGCTCACACTCAGGTTCCGGGTAGCAAGCATGCGTGTTCCATTGGCAGCATGGAATCGAAGCTTGACTTGAGCACGAACTTCTTTCTCGTTGGCCATCTTTGGGTCATGGACGAACGCGCCCCCACGCGTATTCGGTGGCTGGTCGCCTGTCGTAGCATACTTCAGACATTCAATGATAGTAGTCTTCCCACTTCCGTTGTGCCCGACAATAACAGTGACGGGAGAGAAGAACTCGATGATTGCAATCTGCTTGTCGTCGAATGAGCGAATGCCTCGGATGGCTAATTTATTGAGGCACGCCATTCGCGCCAGCCCAATTAGTATGGTCTGAGTGAAAGGGAATGGGTCAGATCAAGTCAGATAGACAGTGGGTCGGATAGAGGTTGGTTGGAGACGGGTTAAACGATTCTTATTGGCGGTGGGAATTGAGACGCGTCGATTCAGGTGCATCATTTGGCTGCAGCGTGACAGACAAACAATAGAATTATTATTAGTTGCTTTTCCGAATTCTGTGCACTTGGTACAGCCGTTCGATTCCTTTCCATGTTCTCCTTCACCAGGTCCGCCGCCCAGCGGGTCCCTCGACATCTGACACGCTCATTTACTGAAGCCCTCACTTCCGAGAGTCAAATTGAACAGTCGTCTCTACTTATAACAACTTCAGCGGGCCCTTCAACCCGCGGTCGGAGAGCCCCCGCTAGTAGAAGTACCCTCAAATTTGCAACTCTCCCTCATGAAAAGGTTCCTGTTGAAGAAAATCATGGCCTTTACGCTTTCTTCAGAAGAAAACCGAATGGCCCTACCGGGGAAGCTGGCTATGAAGTCGTCGACACACCTCAAGAGAGTCAACTACATAGCGGTAAGTCTATTGTAACGCGTCAACTGTGATAAACTTATTGATCTGGGACATCAGGGAGGGCATGGCAAGCGGCTGAACTACGCAACAAGAGCTTCAAAGATTTGCACACTCTTTGGTATGTTGTTTTGAGGGAGAAGAACCTTTTGGCCACTCAGAAAGAAGAAGCGAGGCGGATGGGAGTAATGAATGCATCCTTGCAGGTGTCAATGGATAAAGTTCGCCAGGTGAGTACCTCAAATTGATGTCTTGCTCTCTGCCTTGGTGTATTGACCTTTACCCAGTGCCGAAAAACTATGGCGCGCATCAAGGCTGTATTAAATGAGCGGCGGTTGGCCTACGAAGGAGCTGTGCAGCTCGCAGAAGAGCAGGCCGAATCAGCGAGGAGGCAGGCAGAACAGTTGGAAGTCCCCAAGGAAAAATGCGAAACACCTACCGCACGCAAGGAACGCCAGAAACAGGACTCCCAAATCCTTGCTGCTCAACAGGCGACTGCGAGAAGACAGTGGGCAGAAGCTCAACTTCATAAGGAAAGTACTCAAGAACCTCTTAGCCCATGGAATGCCCACCGTACGTTTGGAAGTTTGGGAGGAGTATTGCAGATCGACAGTCCTCAAAAGAAAACATCCTTCAAGAAGACTCTTAAGAGGGGAAGGAAACTTACAAATTAATCTTCCATACACAACCTGAATTATGTTGTTATATACTCTTCCTACTGCTTCGCGCCTCTAGAATATATATTGGACGCCGCGCGCAATAAATAATATCTATTTACTCTGGCGTCGCGCGTCCCATTCAACCATTTGGTGAGATACGAAGCAGTCTTTGACGCCGGGGTCTTCGTACTGTTCGACTTGTCTTGCGCCTTTGCGTAGAAGATGTTCAATGTAGCTGACATTCCGAGGCGAAACAATGGTTGCGTTTTGGTGGAACGTATATCGAACGAACAGACTAAACTTTGGACGGACAGAATCAGGTTTAGAAGTCACCATTCGCAGTGCTCTAGAGTGTTTGTAAGAGTACCCGCAAAGATTTGTCATTTTTAAACTTACCGTCGATACAGCTTCAATACATCTTTTTGTAAGCCTGACCTGGTGGGGGGCATCGTCGAAGCTTGATTAATGCTGGTTACGTAACCAACCCCAAACGCTGGAATTAAATGTGAGTCAATCCTTTAACTTTGCTTCCAATCAAAAACCAAAATTTGCGAAGGAGATTTGTACATATTGCCACTTGCTGTTAGATACTTATCGTCAATTGTAACTTGGGAAATGCAGTCCATTCAAGTTCTGTCGACTCTCAATGTCGAAATCCTTTAAGTTTTATCGATTATCATTTATACTATTAGTCCAGGCTGTTCCCAAAGCTTCAAATAAAGCCTATGCTCCTGAGTGAGCAACTGAAAGAAATTTGTTGAGAATAGAACGACAAACTCCATTGAAACTCCATCCACTCGAGTCTCGAGCGGAGAGGACGTTGTTTCGCATCAGTTCCCACCATTGTGCAATCCCCAGGTCCATTCCGAAATAAGGCGCCCTGTCAGCGAGTTCAAGATATTGATACCCATTTTTGTTCTTCCACTCTTTCGACATCCCTACGTACTCTCCACGGCCTGTTGGCTGCCATTCCCTTCTTTTGAACCTTCCGTCATGGCTCTATCCGCTACACTCTTTATCGACGATCAGGCATCTCTGATCCAATATCTTTGTCCTTCACTCAAGCAGCAAGTCGCTGGGTCGTTTTACAACAACACGTGGACTACGGTGAACCACCAAGATTGCGAAAAGGGGTGGTTCGAGTACACTTTCTATGGTTCGTTGCCCCAATACAGTATGTATATGCGACGCACTTTTATGCTCCTTGATAGGTACGGGTATCCAGGTCGCCGCATATATTGCATCGCCAGATGCAAGCTACTCGGTCAAAATCGATGATGGAGCATTTGAGCCTCAAACGCGTAATGGAACATACAACTCCCCTACGTTGTCTGATGGCAAGCACACTCTGACATACGCAACGGGTTCGCTTAAGACTCTTCCCTCGTTTGACTATCTAACAGTCACCGCCGGACCATCGACACAATTGGCTGGGCAAACTCTCGCCGTAGACGACTCAGCAACTTCTATTTTCTACTTTGGAAGCTGGGCGACTAGCCCCCCGCCATCTGTTGCAATCGACGCATCCAATCCCCTTTACGCAAACACAGCGCATTGGAGTTCAAACATAGGCGATTCTCTCAAATTTCAGTTCACAGGTATATTATTATCACGTGGGGCATACATCATCTTAACTAAGAGGCAATGAAATAGGCTCTTCAATATCTGTGTATGGCATTGTAGCGAACGTTTCCTCCACTCAGAATATAACAGCAACTTATACTATCGATGGAGTGTCGCAGGTGCAATCTCTTCCTCAGGGCACACTTAACTCTTTGCCCATGGTTAAACTTTTCCATGCGGATGTCCAACCTGGAGACCACACTCTTTTCATGAATATCACTGATATTCAAGCAACACGAGCCATCGGCGTTGATTTTATCACCTACGATGCATCGTTTAACAGCATTTCCCCTGCTAACGCTGCGTCTATCCACGACGGGGTAGGAACCAATACAGCTTTGAATCTTGGAGCCAAAGTGGGCCTTGCTATCGGGGTCGTGGCAGCTGCCATCTTTCTGGCAGGCCTTTCTATAATATTTTGGCGGAGAAGACCTCTGAGTAAAGCAGAGAACCCGAAATTCCCATTACCAGACAACTGTAAGCAATTCAAGAAATAGTTTTTCTGATATACCACTAATTACCTATTTTCACCTTAGCTGCCGTTAATGTCGCCAAACCAAACCAGCCCGCTTTGACCTGGTAAATTGACGTTGCCTTCTGCTCTCAAGACTTCGGAGCGAATGGCGGCCTGTTCTGGTTTTTTTTACGCTTGTATAGAAATCCATCACGCTATCGTCATCTAACGTATGTATCTTATATGTATATCTCTGTTCTCTCGCCTTTTCGTTGCTCGACTGGTTTTCGGGCTTTCTACTATTGTCTTCTAAGAACAATTTCTAGCTACCGAAGTCCTGTTCGAGGCCAGACTTTTTGTAATTGTAATGTAATTGTAAATCTGACAGGCGGATCTTGATTGGGCAATGTCTGGTGTATGTAGAATTAAATAATTAGGTAATCAAGTTCGCCCTCTGTGAATCGAGGGCGTACGGGAGTTGGAAAAGTGCGGCGATTAAAGTGCGGCGGGAATTGCCGCCGCACAGTGCGCCGCAC